>OZ016479.1:3255886-3448386 GCA_963966605.1 Caenorhabditis sulstoni
ACGGCTTCTTCTTCTTCTGTCTTCTCATCTTCTCAGAGACACATACGTTTGAACGGAAATGAAATGTGACACTTTGTAAGTGCTCTCTCTCTCTCTCTCTCTGTCTTTTCTCGCCAAAGAAAATATCCGGTGTGGTGCGGCTCCGGAAAACAGCTCCGTGAGCCCGTGCCGCTAACCTCATTTCGAGGAGAAACGGCGCGGTTTTGCTCTTCGGTGAGCAGCAGCAGCAGCAGCTCCACGGAGCATCACGGAGCACACTCCAACACCTGGCTCAATCCTAATGGACACAATGATAAATTGATGGCAATTGGGGGTGGAGGGCGATGGGCTCGCGGAGCCCGCACCGGTGAGACACTTTTTCGAGCTCATTCTTATCACTTCATTGAAGGGGGGCGGGCGGGCGGGATGTGAAAATAACGGAGGTGGCGGAGAGTGAAGGGGGGGGGGCATCAGATCAATCGAAGAGAAAAGTTTGAGGAGACTGCGAGGAGAAGACCCGTTTTGGGATGAGAAATGAGGGGGGGAAAGAAACACGTCGAAAACCAGTGGGGTCTAGGCGAGTGTCGCGAATCGGAGCAGCTTTCGTTTCGAGCTCGAGCGATTTGAGTTGTCTGCAATGAAACCGAATTGAATGATGGGCGGGCTACTGTGGCTTCGACTCAAAACATCACATTCCACGACGGGTCGCACACTTTCACAACTACCGTAATCCCATCGACGGTAGTTTTCAGTTTGAAAACCAAGCCTACTACGCAAACACCGAATTGGCGCTCGTAAATCGACCCCGTCTCTTCCCTGCGAGACCGATCTTATTTGGTGTTTGCATACCGAGCTCAGTTCATACGACTTATTGCAGGATTTCCGGATTACCGTAACCTGACACCACGCTTCACGACTTTTCACGGACCCTAGCTGTTTGATTCGTAAAGCGTTTGGCATACTGTGGCTTCTAAGAGACTCTGCACTCGAAACACTACATTTCACGCCAACACGCGTATTGTGAGAACTACCATATTCTACGCTGGTTAGCAGAGTTTCAAACTACCGTAACACAATGCATCGCCTCTTTATCAGCAAACACCATACTCCACGACTCTTCACAGACTACAGTAACCCAAAGCAAACACCGAACCCCACGCGAACTGAACCGTACCTCTAGAAATGTTGCTACCCGTGCTCGGCTCCTCACTGCCAATCTCCTGAATCTCGTCGCCCGCCTCCTCGTGCTCTTTTCGAATCGCGCGCGCCTTCCTCAAATCGGTCTCCGACGTGGTCAGAAACAGTTGTGCCGACTTGTTCAACTGCTGTTTCTTCTTCACAAAGTGCGTCTTCTCTTTTCGATTGCGACGAGCTGAGAGAAAAAGAAATACAAAGAGCTGAACGTCGTCTCTCCTATTCTACTAATACCTTCCACTTCATCCGGCAGAATCGACAGCTCCAACGCCTTCTGCGCCGCCATCACCGTCGTCAACGCGACGCCGTTGGTGCGTCGCCGCTTCTCGAGTCCCAGCCAGTGTTTGATGATCGATCGATATTTGGAGGAGAAGATCAGGTAGACGAACATCGAGCTCGAGCTGTTCAACGAGATCAGCAAGTTCGAGATCTCCACCGACAGATCAAAGTTCCACTCGTTGAAGATGCTCCATTCGGCGTCAAGAAGTTGCTCATCGATCTGAATTCAGAGAGTATACTCAAGAAGATCAAGAGGGGGGATCTGATCGAACCTCTTCGACCAGCGCCGAAGTGTGATTGAGTAGGTCCGGCGTGGCGGCGTGCTTCTTCGCCACCTGCACGTTGTCGTAGATGTTGTTGCAGAACGCGAGACAATTGCAGCACAGGAAGATCGCGACGATCGCGAGAAGCATCAGTGTCACCGAGCGGTCTCGCAACGAATTGCCGTTCGTCTTCAGCAGTGACGGCGTTTTGAGCGGGCTGGAAACGGTTTGTGTGTTGGCGTGACATCCGCCAATGGCGCCTCTTCTCACTTAAAGTTGAGCCTTCCGAACTTTCCGAACAGCTCGCTATACTTGGCTCCTTTCAGCATCCGAAAGTTGTTCATGATCCGTCTGAAATGAAGTCGTGTCAACAACTTCTGAACCCGAACGTCTTCAGTTCAGCATTTCCAATTCAAAAAGCTAAGCAGGCACGGCAAGCAAAAACCATTGAGGGGGGCGTAAGGGAAAACTTACTTGTCGAGCGACTTCCATGTGAATTTACTAAACTTTTTCTCTCTGTGAACACTTTCATGGGAATACATCGAACACAAAACTCACGATTGTGTCGACTTCTTCATCGATTGCCCGTTTCGCATTCGGGTCGACTCTTTCAACGCCACCACAATGCGGCAGTTGACGATGATGAGCGTGAGGAAGGGGATGACGAACATGATGAGCGTGTACATGATGCACTTGGTGATCAGATTGTATTTGGCGTTCGTGCGCAACGGCGTCAAGATGATCGCGCGCAGCGGCGCGTCGAACTCGGACGAGAAGCACGTGCGAACGTCGAGCTCGAGCCACGTGTGCAGGTTGATGACGACGCTGAAGACGATCGAGCCGATGATGGCCCACTTGACGGGCTTGCCGGACACCCAGCGTTTCGCGCGGAACGGGTGACAGACGCCGAGATAGCGGTGGACGGAGACGAGCACCGTCAGGTAGACGCCGCACGTTTGGGTGCTGAGGCCGACGGGGTAGGCGAACCAGAGGAAGATCGGGTAGTAGTCGTGCAGGAGGTAGTTGTTGCTCATCGACGCGATGACCGGGAAGATGAGCATGAAGAAGTTGCAGACGAGCAGCACGAGGTCGGAGATTGACAGCACCTGCAACACGCCATCTTACGACCGATTGCGTACTTTTCTCAAGATTACGGTAATCTGCGGACGAGTTGACCTATTACACTCTATTTCACGGAGTTTTGCGTACTTTTTTGTTCACCCCCTATCCTACGAACGAACTGTTGCGTATGTTTATCTACTATATCAATTACAGTAATACCTTCCTAATTCGATCATCCGCACCTGATTTCACGATAGATTGCGTATTGTGTATGTTTGAGGCTATTGGGACGGTATCGTAATCTCACGACAAATTGCGTCTTTCCGGCTGAACTACAGTAAGCTTTTCAGGATTTGAACTACTGCACCCAATCTCACGACAAACTGCGTACTTTTTAGGTTACTGTTATCTTAAGCTCGTTCAATTTGTTACACCTAATTTCACGTCAGACTGCGTACTACAGTAGTCTCTAGCCTCTACGAATTCATCCTATTTACCACACCCGATTTCACGACAAATTGCGTACAGTTGGCACGTACCAGCAAAAAATGGTTGACAAGCGAGCATCGCATCTCGGGATCGCAAAACACGATGACATTGATGACGTTGGTGATGAAGCCAAATATAGCGATTGGCATTCCTGAAGGACGTTCCACCCCTCTTCTTCTCTTGTCACACGCCTTCTCTCATTCCAGCTCGAACTCACCTCCAAAAAGGCGAATCGTCGCCTGAATCTCATTGAAAACTGACGGTTCGCAGTAGACGACTGGCGTCGTCATTCCGAGGAGCGCCTGACGACGAAAAACATTATGATGATGATGATGATGTGATGCATTTTTCGAAAGAAACGAACAAAGATGCAGAGGTGGGCGAGAAAAGAAAAACAAGGACAGGAATAGGAAGTGGAGACAGGTGCAAATGTGCATAGAAGAAGTCGATTCGAGGGGGAGAAGAGCTTCAGATTAGAATGTGTGGGAGTCGGCGGATGAGAAGCGACTCTCGAAGAAAGAGAAAGAGAGATTGAGAAAGAGAAAGAGAGAGAGCGGATTACTAATTTTAGCCCGAGATGATAGATTTTGGTCTCGAGAATGTTTGTCGGTGAGCGGAGACCCCCTTCAGGCCGCAAGGCTTCCCTTGTTGAGTCGAGCTAATAAAAGTGGTCCTAACTTTTTATTCATGAGTTTTCCAAAAACAATTCAATTATAAAAATGCAAAAAATTCGAAAAGCTTTCGAACGGTTCAACGTGCGTTTCAAAATCCTGATTTTGAAGCGAGTTATGATGGTTTTGTTAGTGTTGGCACTAAAACTTGCATAACTTGGCTGAAAATCAAGATTTTCAGACGATTCTTGCGCCATTCGAAAGATCGCAAAATTTTGCAAATTTCATATAACTGAGCCGTTTTTGTAAATCAGAGCACAAGAAAGTTACGGGTTCTACAAAGATTCACTTCTGTTTCTAGTCCAGTTGAGAAGTGACGCAGCAAAAAATCGGCATAACTCGGCTGAAAATTGAGATTTTCAGACAATCTTTGCGCCGTTTGAAAGATCTCAAGTTTTTCTATAATTTTTCTGTTCACATCATCATTGATGGTCTGACCACGAAAAAGTTAGCCCCCCCCCCCGCACTTTTTCGAAACACATGTGTGACTCAACGCCGCCTCGTCCGCAGTTGAACTTTCGAAACTGTCGGGCTTCTGTTGTGGGATTCTGGTGCAAGTGTCCGAAAGAGCTCTGTTGGGCTCGCGGAGCATCTTGCGGCTCCTGTTATTCTTTCCGCTTAGATATGAAATACATACGCGCGGCGAATCCTTCGAAGCGCTCGGATTTGGCGGCGGCGGCGGATCTCGTTCCCAAATTAATCCCCACTTCTTCTTTTTCTTCTTTTTCTTCTGCTTCTGTTTTCACTTTTCATCGCCTCTTTAACGTCGTCTTATCAAAAGAGAGAACCTCCCTTTCACAGGACGGATCGATGAGATGTGGGAAGGATAGAAAGAGTTGCATGACAGAAAGGAGTGCCACGTCACAAACAATTCCAACTCGAATATTGAAATCGAAATGAAAAGCGAGTGAAGAACGCGCGTCATTATCAGCTAGAAGAAAGAAAAAAAGAAAAGAGCGAGAAAAAAAAGTGGTGGGCTTCTCTTCATGGCTTGGTCTAATCCCTGTCGCCGAGAGCCGACAGCTTTCACTCATTTCTCGTATGACGAAACCGTTTACGGAGCCCGGAGCCTGGAGCCCAGGGCTCCGCGGAGCAAGGATCGATGGAGCAGGGGGACGCGAGGAAATGAGGATATATGTATTTTGGTAGAACTGGTGGGCCTAAGAGAAGAGGAAGATTTGTGAGGAAGAGAAAGAAGATCGAGAAGAAAACAAAAACAAACTGACTAAAGAGGGCTAAAGAGGAGAAGATGAAGAAAAAGAAAAGGAAGTCAGGAGTCGCCTCTTCTTCTTCATTCTCTAATGACGATACGTTGGCGGGCGGGCTCGCCGAGCCCAATCGAACCAGGAAGTCCTTTGGGCGATCGGATTGGCCAATTGGTTCGGGCTCGCGGAGCAAACTCAGGCTCTTTGAGAGCACACCGCCTTGCTCCTCGAGCCTAATTTCAGATTCTTGGCTCTCCGAGCATTTGAGCTCGAGAGAAAGAGAGAGAGGAAAGAACAAAAGCCGACGAGCCAGTTGAAGTGGATTGACTGACAGTTTTTCTGTTTTTGTTTTCTTCCACTGAGGGGGGGAGGTCAAAGAGCACAGAAGCCCCTCCTCCGAAAAATGCTCTTTTTCGCTCTGCCGCGGCTCTTGCTCCGACAGAACTCAAGAAGAGACGAAAAACGAGGCGAAGATCAGAAATAAGAAGACAGTGTCTGGAATTGGGAAATCGGAGATTTTGCGGGGCGAACAACAGAACGGAGAACCAAAAATCTCGGCGAAAGTGAGCAGATGAAGAACGTTTTCTTTCGCTGAAAGTGCACACTGTGCTCTGTGTATAAACGAGAAAAACGAGAGGAAGTAACATGGGCGCAAAGAGAGAATAAGAAGAAGAAGAAGAAGAAGAAGAAGAAGAAGAAGAAGAAGAAGAAGAAGAAGAGCTCTTTGAGGCGGAGGTAACTTCATTGACGTGGTGGAGGTCATGCGTGGTGGAGAGAGGGCAAACATGATGATGATGATGATGATTAGTTTGTTGGTGTAGAACGACGGAGAGATGGAGAAGGAAAATGTTGCTGATTTTGAAGGGTGAAGGAGATTCGGAAGATATGTACATTGTGCGATAGAGCGCGATGAGCAGATACCTGGGTTGCGAGCCTATCTGGGCTAATTCGCGCTCTATTGCACTTTGTCTATCTATCTTTGCATATAACGTTCGAGAGAAGCAGAGAAGTGAGATAGTGCCATAGAGCGTGATGTACCGTTCCATGAGTTTAACTTTGGAGATGAAAACAACGGTTGGGCGCAATTCGATCTGGAAATCTGGGTATCTGGGTATCGCTCTGGGTATCTGGGTATCACACTGGGTATCTGAGTATCGCTCTGGGTAATCGGGTATCGCTCTAGATATCGCTCTAGGTATCTGGATATCGCTCTAGGTATCTGGGTATCTGGGTATCTGGGAATCGCTTCGGGTATCTGGGAATCGCTCTAGATATTCGCTCTGGGTATCTGAGTATCGCTCTAGGTACCTGGGTATCGGTTTGGGTATCTGGGTATTGCTATAGATATCTGGGTATCGATCGGGGTATCTGAGTATTGCTCTGGGTATCTGGGTATCGCACTGAGTATGTTCTGGGCTTCTAGGAATCGTTCTGGGTTTCTAGGCATCGCTCTTGGTACGTGGGTATCGCTCTGGGTATCTGGATATTGCTCTAGGTATCTGGGTATCGATCTGGGTATCTGGGTATCGCCACTTTGTTCATACATACAAATCAGGCTATGTGAGCACGAATAACCAAACAGCCTAATAGCCGGTACGGTGGAGCGCGATGAGCCGTCTTTTGAGTCTTGGATTTCCATTTCATTTAAGACTAGCGAAATACGGATGGTCGTAAAGTCTCAAACTCGAATTCCCTACATGTATTTCCGATCGCCAATTCCCTGAACGCTCGCGGATTTCCAAAACGCCAAGGGCATCGCCTAAAGAAGCGGAAAACGGTTCGAAAATCTGATATCAGATGAAATGATCAGCCACTAAGTTCCTCGAATACGTTCTTTGTTTTGATAAAACCAAAAACTGGGTTTCGGTTGGTTTTCGGCAAACTTCCTTTAATCAAGATTCTAGGCCTATCAGCCCTGAGCAATGTTTAAGCCATCAAGTTTTTGTTGGGCCTACAAAACATATTTGACTGTAACCGAATTTTAGTCCATGGGGCCTCTTATAAGACTATATTTTGGGCCGCTTAGGCTATTGGGCCTAAAAAGAAGATGGAGTATTCGGGCCGAGTAGATTGGGCAAAAAACTGTCGGGCTTACAAGTCATCTTAACTTTCGGGCCGTTCAAATCACTGGGCTACACGTCAGACTGGCCAATAGGACTAATCGTTTAACTTGAAGTGGACTCATTCTGGCCTGAAACCGTTTCAAACCTTCTATGAAGAACTTAGGCCTGAAAGTCATCTAAGCCTCTTGGTCAACTCGACTATTAGGCCTATAACATCTAGGGGCCGCCTAGACACCAATGGAAAAGCTCAAGGGAGGCAAGTTGGATTGACGATTGACGACTGTCAACGATTTCAAACAAAACAACTTCTCTCTCCCTCTCTCTCTCTCTTTGACTTCAAATCCGTTAGTCATCACCGAAAAAGAGAAAGAGAGAGAGAGAAAGAGAGCGATAGCTCTGGGAATACTAATATGTCGAGTCTCTCCTTGCCTCTTCTTCTTCTTCCTGTTCCTTCTCATCTCATCCTCCGCGTCCAGACTGATTATGTGAGAGACGGCGATGGTGGCGGTGGTGGCGGTGGTGGCGGTGGCGGCGGAAGAAGAAGAAGCCCGGAAGCTGTGACATAGGCACTTGGGCAGTCAGTCGAAAAGCGTCACTGGGGGCGAGGAGGGAGGGGTGGAGAAAAAAAAACATAAGAGGATAATGTCAGGCTCGAGTCTCTCCCCGGTGACGTGGCACACTTGTGATGTGATGTAACAACTTAGCGGACGAGAGAGTAAATTGTTGGAAGTGGTGAAGCTATTATGCGGCGGTGATGATGATGATGATGATGTGGAAAAAGAAGAGGATGGGAGAAGGAAGGGGTAGAGAGGTAATCGAATTCCAGTATATAAATGTAGAAATATAGAGAGAGAGAGAGAGACCAACATGTTTTCTGGTCTTGCTCTCGGTCATCACGCGTTGAGCGGAAGGGGACCACTGTTCCAGTCCCTCAATGCTTTTGGGTAAAAAAGTAGGTCAAACTAGGTGAATGGTAAATTTCAGTGAATAATGAACAGCCTTTTATCATTCGTTACTATAAAGGCTTAAACTCTTATTGAGAAGCCCCCCCCCCCCCCCTTCTTCTTCTAAATGGTAAACTTCAAACTGAAATATCTCGGAAACCAGCAGAGTTATGAAAAAATTGTCAACTACAAACTTGATCAACATAAAATTTCTCATTATTTTGTAGTTGACAACTTTTTCAGAACTTTTCTAGCTTTCGAGATATACCCGATCAAAGTTGAACTTTCGAAGTACCCTTCTTATCGCACACAAAGTTCGCGGTAAAATGAGTTCAACCTTTGAAATTCAGAGTCTGACTGCCAGAAAAGTAATCGAGAGCCTCACCAAAAAAAAAAAAAAGAACGAGTGACTGCTCTGTGGGACGGGAAGCAATGCGAGGCGGCGGCGGCGGTTAGCAGATTAATCGGCAGCAGCAGGGCGAAGATAATCGACTATGTACACACACACACATGGAGGGGAGGAGGAGTCATGGATTAAAAAATAGAAAGAGAAGAGAGAGAGAGAGAGAGAGAGAGAGAGAGAGAGAGAGAGAGAGAGAGAAAGAGAGAGAGAGAGAGAGAGAGAGAGAGAGAGAGAGAGAGAGAGAGAGAGAGAGAGAGAAAGAGGGAATAAATGATGATGATGATGAGAATGATTATGGGGGGAACGGCGGCGGGAGGAACAGAAGAGCATGTGTGCAAAAACGAATAATAAATGGATGTACATATGTATGTAGCGAAAAAAAAAACGAATGGCTATGCATTTTCACACTCCACTGCCAATGTGACCCTCCCGTAGATAGAGTAAATAGGTCTAGGCAAAAGTTAGGCCATGAAAGTTAGGCCACTCTGGAAGTTTTCACACGGGCCTAAGAAGTTTGAGCGCTTGAAAGATTCGGCCATGACGAAAACTAGGTCATATCAAAGTTAGGCCACTTTGAGAGTCTGCTGCACTTTCGAGAACAACTAGGTCATTCGAGCCAATCTTGTTAGCTCGCCAATCGAATCACGTTTTCGCTTTGTGAACACGCTGAAAGTACTGCGCGGGTCTCGCCACGAAAAGGCAACTTTTCTCGGGAATTCCAGAAAACATTGAGAAACCCCCCGTAGGGCCGGAGAAAAATGACCTAGATTGTTACAAGTACGCAAAACTGTTTTCAGTTTTCAGTGTCACTGCCAAAGTTATTTTCAGAAAAAATAAGGGGGGGGGGGGTCTTGACGCGTTCGGATTCCCATTCGGGGGGAACCTTTTTTGACCTACTGGAACGGAGGGCATGCCGGCTCTCGCAGGGATTTCGAATTGACGCGGGGGTTTTCCAGCTTCTCGGAACTATTTTTTCTTTTCGAACGCTGCTGACGTCCTTTTCGCTCTTTTCTGATGATGCCCGAGTTTAGATCGGGAGGTCGTACAAAAGGGTTTTCTAGGCCATGGAACAAGTTAGGTCATCCAACCTTGGACAAGTATTTGGAAAGTTAGGCCATGGCCTATAAGCCTTCAAAGCTTTTCTCCAAAACTAGGCCAACCTACTCCATTTGGGTAGTTTTCTAGGCCAACCTTTCGGGGAGTAGTTGAGAAGAATGGAAACGAAAAGTTAGGCCGACATTGCGAAAGTTAGGCCAGCAGTGGAAGGCCTTGAAAGCTAAAACTAGGTCAACCAAACGGAGCTGCTTGGTTTTCTAGGCCAACCTCGGAGCATTGTGCAAAAGTTAGGCCACACACTCAAAGTGCTGCTCCATCCGAGTGCGGGCTCACAGTGTTCTTCTAGTGCGATCTCGAGAAGTTGCTCCCTAATTCAAATTACCCCCCCCCCCCCCCCCTCGCTTCTTGGATAATTGTCGAGAGCTAACAATCGGAAGTCGCGACGACGACGACGACGTGACACCTTCTGATGCGTCTTTTTGCACCCTCTAGTTTTTTTTTTCGCCGCGTGCTCCGAGAGAGCGGGCTCGAAGAGCAAACGAGATTTGCGATTTGGCTAATCGAATGCACACTTATTATCCTCGTCCACACTCGATTCTTGAGCCGACGAGAAAAGTTGAGAGAAAGCGGCGGGGAGATCAAAAAAGAAAAAGATTTCCCTCTCTCTCTCGAGGTACCGTAATCCCACTGCAACCCCCTTTTGCACTTGATTCAATTTCGACTCGTTCACCCTTTAATCCTCACTTCTTCAACCGCTTTTTTTTTCTTTTTTTCACACAATTCAATAGGAAAAGAGGAGGGGGGGGGGGGGGGGGGGGGGGGGGCAAAAAAGAGAACGAAGAGTTCCGTGTGAGAATCGAAACGGATTATGTGTTGGTGTAGAGAAAACCGATGGGCAGGTCATTTTGTGACGTCACGCGGTTTCTGAACTATGGTGGCCTAGAAAAAGCATCGGCTGCTTTGGTGGCCTAGAAAAACAGTGTTAGTATTGGTGGCCTAGAAAAACACAGTCCGTTTTGATGGCCTAGAAAAACAGTGTTAGTATTGGTGGCCTAGAAAAACAGTGTTAGTTTTGGTGGCCTAGAAAAACCCAGTCAGTTCAGATGGCCTAGAAAAGCAATGTTAGTATTGGTGGCCTAGAAAAACGCTGTCAACTTTGGTGGCCTGGAAAAACGCCGCCAACTTTCATGGCCTAGAAAAACCCAGTCAGTTCTGATGGCCTAGGAAAAACGCTGTCAGTTTTCTAGGCCACTACGCTTCTTCTATTAGCTAGATGTTGCTTTAGGCGAGTTTGATTCGGAATTGTTTTCGAAAACTGGAACTGAAACTGAAACTGAAATGTGGTATGTGAGGTTGATACCTATTTTGGTCTGAAATCATGAATCATCGACAATCGAGTTGCAGATGACGTGGATTCCAGATTGCAGATTACAGAAACTCTAGAAGACGTACGACGATGACTTCAGAAGATGAATTGATCCGATGAAACGACGAAAGTTTTCAGCCAGACAGCGGGAATGGGCAGAATTTCAGAGTTACATTCCTAATCTGAAAATGGCTCGATTGGATGGATAACGACCTGAATAGGAATGACCTGAAATCAAGTATTTCTACTTACATAGAAATGGCCTTAGGCCTAAATCGAAACTTGAAGAATCCGAGTTTGAAATCAATCTAAATAGATAGAGATCGTCGTTTCTCAACAACCCGTTCCCGAATTTCAAATCTCGCGCCAAGTTCAGTGGAGCGCACTGGGATTTCTTTTCGTATTTCAGCCAACCCACACATATCTCTTCAAAATGCACATATGGAGCAGGAAGGAGGACCGATCAGGGCTCATTTTCAGACAGCTAGCGATCGCACACGAGATATGACCCTTGTCCCGAGAGAAACATAGAGAGGGGGTCATAGCCTTTCTTTTGTTTCGGAATAATCTCTCTCTCTCTCTCTCTCTCTCTCTCTCTCTCTCTCTCTCTCTCTCTCTCTCTCTCTCTCTCTCTCTCTCTCTCTCTCTCTCTCTCTCTCTCTCTCTCTCTCTCTCTCTCTCTCTCTCTCTCTCTCTCTCTCTCTCTCTCTCTCTCTCTCTCTCTCTCTCTCTCCTTCTCTCTCTCCTTCAAATCTCTGTTGTAAATGGTTTGATCGGGCGGCGAGTGCGTTGAGAACATTACTAGTTTTTTTTCAGTCCCCCCCCCCCAATTCTATCGAAAACTTTGTCAATTTTTGAACCTTTTCCCATCCATTGAGCTTCCAATGAAACTTTCCAAAAAAAGTTTCCGGGCTGCAAATTCAGAATCCTCTTTGCTTTTCAGGCTCAACGCTAGTCATCTGAATTTCGAGGTTTTTCTAAGAAAAGCTGGGATGTATCTATGCTCCAATGCTAATGCTAACAATTGAGAAAAATCTAGAAAGTTCGGGCCCACACACGCGCACTTTCCTTGTTTCAATTGTGATTCTCGTCGAACCAAATGAAAACTCGAGTGAGAGACAGAGAGAGAAAGAGAGAGAGAAATGGATGAAGATAATCCGAAAAAAGACCCCCTCCCCCCCCCCCCCCTTTTCCAAATCGACATCGTTTTTTTTTTCGCTCGCGCATTGTCTCTACCATTCGAACGTTGGGTTCCGATCAATTTTCGTGTTCTTCATGTTCACCACCACACTTTCTCATCGGGTTTTTTTCCAGCAATTTCAGTGTGTTTTCAGCACTTTTCTCTCTGTCTGCTCCCCTTTTTCTTCGTTTCTTCTCTGGAATCACAAAGTTTATATGGAGTGTTTATGAAGTGTGAAAGGTACAGTAATCCTGTTTGGCCACGTGGCAGAGGTTTTTCATTTGATTTCTAAATTTGACTTTGTAGATCTAATTGTGAGGAATCGATTGATATCCCAACTTGGCTGTTTTGGACTTTTAGCGAAAAAGATATTCGAGAAACCCTTTGATAGAAGGTTCGGTCAGAAGTTCAACTTTGACAGGGTATATCTTCGAAACTAGAATAGTTGAAGAAAAGTTGTCAACTACAAAAACGTGGGAAATTTTATGCTTATCAAGTTTGTAGTTGACAGCTTTTCCATTACTCTTCTAAGTTCCGAGATATCTGAGTTTGAAGTTCACCACTAAAAAAGCTCTCCCGTCATAGGGTTTTCTCTACAATTTGATGAAGTTTTAACTTCTCTACCTACCATTTCAAAAGTTCGAAACAGTAATTTCAATCAATATCTTGCAATCGAATCTTTCTGTAGAACTATTAAAAAACCGAGGCTAATTGTGAGATCCTTCTGTGCAAAGTCATAGGCCCCAACATGAAACCATCCCCCATCCCAACTACATTCTATTCGAACAGCCAACGCCTTTCAGACCAATGGAAAACCATTCGTACTCGTGTTGGCGGAGAAAAAATCGATCGCTCGCCGCGGCTCTCCTCGTCTTCCTCGCCGTCTCCTCCAGTTTTCTGATCAGTCCCGCCGATGCGCTGTTCGAATGCACCAGTGCGACGTGGGGCGAGTGGGGATCGTGGTCGAACACGTGTCCCGCCACCGCCACGGGAACTGATCCGACGCTTGTGACGAAGAGGACGAGATCCTGCAACAAGTCACCTTTCCTCTGCTGGACTGCCATTTCTTGCGAGTGAGTCCACACACCGAAAACCCTGGTCCCCCCGGCACTTCAACTTTGTCAGGGTATAACTTGAAAACTTAAATAGTCACAGAAAAGTTATCAACTACAAAAATGTGGAAAATTTTACGCTGATCATGTTTGTAGTTGACAACTTTTTCATAACTTTCCTAGTTTTCGAGATATCCAAGTTTGAAGGTAAGGGTTACGGTGATTGTATCCGTTACTGTAGCCTTACGACTTCTTCATTCTTTCAGTGGTGAAATGTCGCAGACTCTCGTTTGCGGAACAACTACTACTAAAGGTTAGTTGAGCTATGAATGGCAGTGCCACGTCATGGAACCTTACCACTTTCCAGAACACTACTCCACAATCGTCTTTGGCACGTAAGTCCCATTTTCACTTTCAATCTCGCTCGTTGAACTTCAATTGAACTCCCCGTTTTTCTGTGTTTTAGAACCGCGTTCGACGAAACAACGACAGTTGGCGACATGAGGTCTACAGAGGCGACGACTGCATCTCAGCCCGAAACGACGACTGAAGCCGACGCCGTCACAACGTCTTCGGCTGATGCCACAAGTGGCACGACCGCTTCTGAAGACGTCGCCACCTCGACCAAACCATCTGACGTCGTCACAACGGCCGATGGCTCGGCGACCACCGACGAGGCCAGTGCGACGACGCCAGACGCCACCACAGCTCCGTCCGTCGACGAGAAGACCACTCTCGACTTCACGTTCGCCTCGAACGCTCCCGACGCAGCTACCACTGTCGCCGTCGAAGAGTCCACACCGGGCGGCACGTCGGATGATGAGTGCGCGCCGCCCGTCACAACTGTCTCGACAATGCCACCCGGCACTATGGGAACACTGTTCCCTGGCGGTGGCGGCGGAAGCGGCGCTCTCGATCCGTACACTTTTGCGACGGAGACGCCGACGCCGATGCCGGGTGTGACGAGGTCGCCGACGTGTCGGACGACGCCGATTGTGTCGACGACGATTCAGTTCAGGACGTGCACGATGATCGCCGTTTCGAGCACAACGCCGATGGGCTCGACGAGCACCGCCGTCATGGATTCGTCGTCGACGACGCCTTCTGCTTCGTTGTCGACGACGTTAGACGAGAAGTCGACGACTTCTGATTCTTCATTAGCCACGTCGTCTGAACCGAGTGCATCTTCCGAATCGGCCACGTCATCTGAGCCTAGCGCGTCTTCTGATTCAGCTACGTCATCTGAGCCGGGTGCCTCCTCTGACTCCGCCACGTCATCTGAGCCGAGTGCCTCCTCGGACTCCGCCACGTCACCTGACCCCAGCGGCTCCACCCAAGACAGTGTGAGTTCTGAAGAGCCCAGCGTCACATCAGACGTCGTCACACCTTCCGAAGACACCGCAGCCACCACACTCGAAGCCGCCGACACGACGCCATCTGTCTTGACCACCACGGCGAGCACATGTGAGTCGACTCCCTAACGCCTTCCAAACCATTTCGACGTCTTCTCTTCCAGGGACCACGTGCAACGACTGCTCGCAGATCAACGTGCAACTCTTCAACGGCAAACCCTACGAGGACGCGTCGTCCGTCCTCAACCGCTACTCGTCCTCCGGCTGCTACTACGTCCAGTTCTTCTGTCGTCCCATCGAGATCGGCGACACCACGCCCGTCAGCACCATCCTCTCCGCCAACACCGCCTACCTATCGGCACCGCTCAGCGCGAGTCTCGCGTGTCGCGACAAAAAATGGGTGCTCCTCGGCTCGGCGAGCCCGCTGGCCGCCTCGGTGACCTCACTCGGCTGCGTCTACGCCTCCACCACCACCACAACGACGACACGCAAGCCGACCACGATTCCGGGCGTTGATCCGAACAATCCATGTATGAACTGCTCAAATCTCGTGGTGAGTCAGACGATCTATCCGGAAGGCGTCACCTATCTGGATCACACGCTCAACACTTGCCTGTCAGTGGAGGCGCACTGTGTGCCGATCAACGGCGGCACGCAGGTGGCGTTGATGTACAACAATCGCGGCACACTTGCCAGCGGCGCCACCGTCAACCGAACCTTCACGTGTAACAAGAACTCCAAGTGGGTCGACGTGACGTCCAACGCCGTCATCTCGAACATCTCCTGCATCATGCCCAAGACCTCCACCACGACGACAACTCTCGTGCCGTCGACGATTCGTGATCTACCGTCCACAGAGGCCAACGCGCCGACCAAAGACTCGTCAAGTCGACCGGTTACCGAGCGAAAGACCACGCCGGACGTGGTGCCGCCCGAGGAGGAGACGACCGCCGCAGGGGTTTGGAGCTCGACGGCGAGCAACGATATGACGACCGTGGAGCACGTGCCGTCGACGGACGGTGGCGAGGTCACCGAGGACGATGTGCCCGACACTACCACGACGCTACCGGCGAGCTGTAACAATTGTGCGCCGCTGGAGCCGCTGGCGATGAGCCGATCGGGCGCATACAATGGGATGCTCGTTCTGTGGCACTATCGGAAGAGCGGGTGCTACCGAGTGTCGATCTCGTGCCAGACGACGATCAGCGCCACCGACAACGCGACACTCTACTACAATCCGCTAGGTGCGGTGATGTCAGGCGTCGGCGAGCTGACGATGGACGTCGTCTGCTCGAACGGCGCCTACGTCTTCAACGGCGACGCCATCGCGACAGTGAGCTGTCTGGCCACAACGGCCGCCCTGGTGCCCGCCACGACACTTCCGCCGCCGACGACACCGGCTCCCGGAGACGATTGCAGTGGGTGTAACCGTTTGCCCGTCGACATTCTGCCGACGTCATCCGCCTACACGAACGGTCTTCTGAAGGCGACGACGTCGTACACCAGCTGCATGTCGGTGCAGTTGACGTGCTACGGAACGACGGCCACCGATCAGGTGTCGTTGATCTACGCGGACGCTCAGCTGGCGACGGGGAGAGGAAGCGCGAATTTGACGTTGAACTGTAATACGGCCGGCACTTGGGTCACTTCGGCCCTTCAGACGGTGGATAGCATCTCGTGTGGATACGTGCCAGGTGAGTTGTCGGCATATCTCTTTTGTGGTGTCTCCTAGAAAAATGATGTCGACTCAAAAGTTGGAGGAAATTTTTCGATCTTTTGAATGGCGCAATGAACGTCTGAAAATCTTCATTTTCAGCCAAGTTATGCAAGTTGCGAGCGGAGCCATTAAAACCAGCATAACTTTGCTGAAAATCGATATTTTCAGACGATCCTTGAGCCATTTGAAAGATCGCAAAATGCGCTATGTTTCCAATAGCAGTAAAATTTTGATAGAGTCAACTGCAAAAAAGCTATGCACACTTGCAATTTAACCCTGATATTTCAGTGGGTCTCACCACGACAACCGCCGCGCCATCCGCATGTGGAGTTTGCTCGAACATGGAGTCCGCCCAGGCGCTGCTCCAGACCAACACCTACGATGGAATGATTGTGCTCTACAACTACGTCGACTCGACGTCCAACTGCAAGAAGGTCGACATCTCGTGCCAAGGCACCACCGCCACCGAGAACGCCACACTGATCTTCGACCCGGTCGGACCGGTGTTGACCGGCACCAACGTGCACGAAATCTCACTGAACTGCTCGTCGGACGGGAAATGGAAGTACTCGGGCACCGTCATCAACACCGTCAGCTGCATCGTCTCCACGGCGACAGGTGTCGTCGTGCCGGCCACGACGACCGATCTGGTGTCGACGAGCACGACGACTCTGAATCCGGCGATTCGTGAGTCCTCGAGCCATTTCAGAAGACAAAAAACCGTTTTTCCCGTTTCCAGCCATGTGTGCGCAGTGCTCTCGTCTCGCTGCCAGCGGCGTCACCTCCATCGACAATTCGCTTCTCAACGGCTTCACCACTATGACGTTCTCGACCATCAACTCGTGTTCGACGGTTCAGGTCACTTGCTCGGGGAGCACTGGCACCGAGAGAGTGACACTTCTCGCCGCGACCACTTCTCTTGTGAGTGGCGTCGGCGCCGTGTCGTTCAATTTCACGTGCAACTCGGCGGCCGCCTGGATGACCGCCGCCGGTACCATCGTCGATAGTGTCTCGTGTGGCAGATACAATTGTGAGTTGACCTACTCAGCTATCGTCGGAGTATCGCTTAAGAATATTCGCATACGCCTGGGTTTGTGGGGGGCGATGGCGATTGGCCGGTGACTGGCTTCAGTGGTGAACTACAAACCGGAATATCTCGGAAACTAGCAGATTTATGAAAAAGTTGTCAACAACAAACATGATTAGCGTAAAATTTCCCATGTTTTTGTAGTTGACAACTTTTTCCTAGCTGTTCTAGTTTCCGAGATATACCTTGTCAAAGAGTCCCTGCTATTACAGTTAAGTTTGCAAACTTTCCAGTGACCACACAGTCTTCTCCAGTCACCACACCTTCTTCAACGTCTTCCTCTACGACCACTGCCACTCTTGCTCCAAGCCAATGCTCCAAGTGTGCCAACATGTTGGCTCGTGCAGTGCAGCCGACCGACGGCGCCTCCTACGACGGCATGATCATTCTGAACCACTTTGCCGACGCGCAAGGCTGCCGCCACGTCGACGTCTCCTGCGGTCCCACTCTCAACACCGAGAACGCCACGATCCTCTTCGGCTCGACGATCGTCGCCACCGGCGCGGCGACCCACTCGTTCTCCCTCTCATGCGACTCGACCGCCAACTGGGTCTACGAATCGACGTCCGTCTCCACGGTCAGCTGTCTCATCTCCAATGCCACAAGCGGTGTCACCGTCGCGCCGAGCACCGCGAGCACACCGAAAGTCGTCGACGACACGGCCGCCGCGTGCAGTCAGTGCGGTAGAGCGCCGATTGTTTCCGTCGGAAGTGCATCCACGTATCTCAACGGATTCACGACAGTCGTTCAATCCACAAGCTCCGCGGGATGCTCACTGCTGTACATCAAGTGCCAGGGATCCACGACCGCCGACGCAGTCGCCCTGTTATCCTCGGGTCTTCCGCTCTCGAGCAGCTTCGGCTCCACCTCCACCAATCTGACGTGCAATGCTCAAAGTCAATGGGCCACCGCATCAGGCGCACTGATCACTTCTCTCGCTTGCGGACACAAGAACGCCGCCACCACGCCGTCGGTGCCCTCCACAACTCTTGCTCCGACCGGTCAGTGTGCCTCGTGTGCTCATATGACGGCCGCGTCGATGGCCGGAAGCGGCTCGACGAGCTACGACGGCATGGTCGTCATGGATCACTTCATAGACCCCACCACGCAATGCCTGACGGTCACAGTAACCTGCGGTCCTACCGTATCCACTGAAAACGCCACCCTCTACTTTGACTCGACGGCCGTGTCGACTGGAATGTCCAGTCACACCATGACACTCACGTGCAGTCCGTCGGCAGTCTGGACAACAGGGACTACTGTAGTCAGCCACGTGGGTTGCCTCATTTCAACTGGCACCGGAGCAGTCGGCACCACAGCAAGTACACCAGCACCTGTCACAAATCCATCGAACAGTGAGTTTCACTCTGGCTACAGTAGTCAAAGTATGCCCCCGACTTTCAGATTTGTGCTCGCAATGCTCTCGCCTTCCGGTGAGCTCGAGCACTTTGAGCGGCTGGCAGAACGGCTTCACCACCCTCACCACGACGATCAACTCGTTCGGATGCGCGACGACGGCGATGTTGTGCCAAGGGGTTTCTTCTTCGGAACTCGTCACAGTGGTCGTCAATCAGAACAACTATGTCGATTACTCGCGGGGCAACACCTCGTGGCTCAGTTTCGCGTGCAACTCACAAGGGCAGTGGACGTTCGCCGGCTCAATGATTGTGACCGAGGTGACGTGCCAGCGGCAACGATCCACGGATTCGGTGACCGCCACCACCGCCACCGCCACCACCACAACAACAGCATCATCACTGTGCAACTCGTGCCCCGACGTCCGTCCATTGTCGGCCGGAGCCGGTGCCTACTACGACGGAATGATTGTGATCAACCACTACAAGGACCGGTCGACCAATTGCCGAAAGGCCAGCGTCGACTGTATGACGACAATGGACTACGAGGTGGCCGAGTTGCTGCTCAACAACGAGGTCATCAACTCGGGCAGTGGCGTCGGGGTGAACTTGCAGTGCTCGAGCCAGGGCGTCTGGACGTATGACAGTCAGACCTATTCGACGACGTCATGCCTCGTTGCTAGTGAGTTTTCGTTGCCGCGATGGCTGTAATAGAGATCTTTAAACCGAAGTATCTCGAAAACTAGAAAAGTTACAAAAAAGTTGTCAACTACAAACTTGATCAGCGTAAAATTTCCTATAATTTTGTAGTTGACAACTTTTTTGTAACTCTTCTAGTTCTCAAGATATGCCCTGTCCGAAGCAGAAGATCACTGATTCTGATTTGCAGACACCTCCTCGCTCCTGCCGACCAGCGGAAAGAAGCGGAGAAAGCGTCAAGCGGGCACCGGACTCACTGCCTGTCAGTCGTGCAATACCCTCCCGCTGAGCTCGCTCTACTCCTTCTACCCCTACATGAACGGCTTCGCCACCATCTCCATGGACGATTCGACGACGTGCATGACTGCCAGTGCCACGTGCGAAGGCACCACGTCATATGACGCCGTCGCGTGGATCGCGTCCGGAACGATTCTGGCGTCGGGCACCAACACAGTCAATCTGACGTTCACGTGCAACTCGTTGAGCAGCTGGCAAACCGCCACCGGAAGCGTGTTCTCGGCGATCTCTTGCGGACGTCAGGTGGCCACGACGACTGTCGCGACGACCACAACTGCTGCGTCGCAGGCGCTGAACTGTCCGAACCTGGTGGCGGCTCCGTTGAGCACCGCCGAGCTCGGATCGGATGAGACGAACGGGCAGCTGATTCTCGACCACTACATTGACACGAGTGCGATGGCTCGCGAGGTGACGATCACGTGCTACGGATCGTCGGCCACCGACAACACGACCATCTCGTTTAACGGCGGCTCGCGGACGTTGAGTGGCACCGGTCAGATCCAGTTGACGCTCACCTGTGACGCGTCCGGCCAGTGGATGCGGAACGGAATCGGCGTTCAGACTGTCGCGTGCATCGTGGTCTCCCCGCCCGGCTCCACCGTCCCACTCACCACCACCATTCCGACGACACCCACTACATCGGCGGGCTCTCTGCCGAGCACCAACTGTGCTCGGAATGTGATGCTCACCGTGCCGACCGGCTACAATGCCGGCTATCTGTCGATGAACACGATTTCCACGGAGAGCTCGCTTCAAGTGGTGATGAGTTGCGCCGCGCCGACCGGCATTTCCGAGTCATTGCTGCTGAGCTCGAGCGGAGCCGTCTCGACCTCAAGTGCTCCGACCACCAATCTCACTCTGACCTGCAACTCGGCCTCTCAATGGGTCGTCTCGTCGGCGAGCGGTTCTGGAATCCCCGTGGGCACTGTGATCACGAGTATCGCGTGCGTCGTCGCCGCCTCCTCCACGACGACACTGGTCCCCGCAACTGTGCCGGCTAGCTGCCAACAGTGCGCCAATCTCCCCGCCGTCGGACTCCTCTCCACTCAACTCGACGCCAACGAACGCAACGGACAGTTCATCCTCGACCACGTCAGCTCGCCGAACGCGTGTCGAGCGGTCTATCTATCGTGCGCCGGAAGTACCGCGTCGGAGAACTCGACGATCGTGTTCAACGGTGGTGCCGAGACGATGAGCAATCAGGGCATCACGTCGACTGTGCTCACGTGTACCAGCTCGTCGACGTGGGATTGGTACGGTGCGACGATCGGGTACGCCTCTTGCAAGGTCGCCGATCGCGCGTTGACCTCCACCACGACGACTGCCCCCACGTCTCTTACAACTACCGCCTACACGGTACCCGGAGACACTGGCCTCGCTTGCAGCCGAAGCACTCTCGTGAACCCACTCATCACGGGCGACGCCGGAGCCTATCTGGTGCTCGACACGACGATCCGCAACGGAGGTCTCTCGACGAGTCTCAGTTGCGCGGCTCCCGACGGCGCCGGCTCCGCGGTGCTCACAAATGGCGATGGTAGTGTGCTCGGGCAGTCGAGCTCCGGACTCATCAACATGACACTCACTTGCAACTCGAACAGTCAATGGGTGATCACGGCGATCAGCTCGTCCGGCACCACGGCCGCACTGGGAACGGTCGTCGAGGATCTGAAGTGCGGAGAGATCGCCGCCGCGACGACTACACTCGCCACGACTACATCTTCATCGACGGGCGCTTGTCAGAACTGTCCGAACATGCAAGCGATCGCACTCTCCACCACACAACTGGCGATGGTCTCCGGAGCGTCGAACGGACAACTGCTGCTGAGTCATTCGGTGGACTCGTCGAGCAAGTGTCGGATTGTCGTGATCAAGTGTCGCGGAGAGAATGTGAGTCTCGTGTACTGTAGACCTTCTCTTGACTGTTTTGGACTTCTTACTTTGGAAAACTCAAGTGCCACGTCTCAAACGACACCTTTCCCTTCTAAAGCCTTTATCTCGCTCCATAGGAGTGCAAAACAGTCAAGTTGGGATATCAATCGAATCCTCGCAATCAGATCGATCAGATGGAACTATGATAGTTTTCTGAAAACTTCAATTACACTCACAGTAACGGCAGAAAGGTTCAAAAAGTTGTTATCCCCCTTATCTCGCTGATTACAAGCTCAAAACCGCCAATTTTGAAAATCAATCGGCTTCTCGCAATCTGGCCATCTCTCTGAAACTAGAAAACCATTTGCAGACGAACCAAAACGCGACAATCTTCTTCAACGCCAACGGTCAATCGTTGTCGGCAATGTACGGCCAGGTGGCCACCTCGATGGCGTGCTCCTCGTCGAACATCTGGTCGCGTAGCGGTGTCGAGATCGACGGCGTCGCGTGCATGATCACATCGACCGTCGGCGCCACCTCCACCTCGCCCTCTCCGATCACCACCGTCGCCGCCTCGTCGACGACTCAAAGTGCGAACGGACCGGCCGCCTCGTGCAACACCGCCTTCACGACGGCCGTCGCATCGTCCGGCTACTCGAGCGGTTTCATGACCGTCGACACGACCGTCTCCGGCACCACCATGACCGCTTCCGTGCAGTGCGCGGCGCCGGTCACCACTCAGACGGCGGCTCTACTCGGCTCGACGGGCACTCAAGTGTCGAGTGGCGTCGGATCGACGAGTCTCACCTTGACGTGCAACTCCGCCTCCCAATGGGTCATCTCGTCCGGAACATCGGCCGGAACAGTGGTCACCACTCTGAGCTGTGGAACCGTGGACGCCGCGACGACTACTTCGGCTCCCGTGGCAGCGGCTACTACGGTAAGCCCATAATTCCCGTTTTCCACTCAAAAACTCCTACTAATCGGTTCAAAAAGCAGTTCGAAATGTTTACCTCCGTCAATTTGACCGCCTCACAAAAATCGAAAACTTTGACAAGCCATAACTCCTTTCATTTTCCATATTTTTGCCCAATCTAACAACCATTGCATAGAAAACATTTTCAGAAACAATTTTGCAATAGATTACTTTTTGATATCTAGTTCAGTTTTCAAGCTGGAAGGCCAAAACCTTCGAGTAGATCGAAAAGTTTAATGAAAAAACTTGGACTGATCATAACTCTGTTCGTTTTCGACTTTTTGTTTTCATTCAAAAACCATTTCATAGATAATTTTGTGGAAAACAATAATGCAGTTGTTAACTTTTTGCTATCTTCTTTCGTTGCTCGAGTACACATGATAGCTCAAAATGTTTCACAAGTTTTACATTTTTTGAGAAAGTTCAAACTTTGATCAGGTATAACTTTTTTCATTTTTGACTTTTTTGCACAATCTAACAACCATTTTGTAGCAAGTTCTGTGAGAAACAAATTTGTAGTTGACTGTTTTTTAATATCTCTTTTCGTTTCCAAATTATCTAAGAAACAAAGTAGCAGCGTCCTTTCAAGTGGGGAGAAAGTGAAACTAGGTCACCTGATGGACAATGCGCGTGGCGTCACCTCGATCATTCCGAGTCTGATTTGATTAAAAATGAATTCGCCGCTCGTCCTCCAGACCGCTCTATTGATTTTATCGAATAGTAGCGAGATCACGCTCACCGACATTCCCGGATCCTCTCAAAAACTGATCACCGGCCTGAATGCCCTTTCTGCTGAGCTCCCGCCTAACAAGGTTTCCGGCCGAACACCCATTTTTCTGACCGACCCCCCCCCCCCCCCCCCCCGATTCTTGCCAATCAATCGATAATGTTTGCAGACGACGGCGTCCGCTTCGACGGGCGACTGCTCGACTGCCACGTGGAACGCGTGGGGAGAATGGTCGACGTGTACGGACACGTGCGGATCGTGCGGCACTCAGCAGAGATTCCGGAGTTGCAATAAACCGCAAGACACGTGCACATGTACTGGGTGAGTTCGCTATACCAAGTTTCTTTTCTCCTTGCATCGGTTACGATGTTTCGGCTTGAGACTTAGTGTGAAAATGCCATTTCAAGATTAATCACATAATCTAAACAGATAGATCTGATTGCGAGGATTCGATTGATACCCCAACTTGACTGTTTTGAAGTGATGGGAAGCGAGATACAGGCTGGGAAAGTCACAAGCAACACCTTTCCCTTCGAAAGCAACTATCTCCCTCCCTAGAAGTCTAAAACAGTCAAGTTGGGATATCAATCGAATCCTCGCAATCAGATCGATCATTTGAAACTATGCTAGTTTACTGAAATCGTCAATTACACTCACAGTAGCGGCGGAAAGGTTCAAAAATTTGTTCTTGACTTAACTCGCTGGATACAAGCTCAAAACCGCCAAGTTTGAAAATCAATCAAATCCTCGCAATCTGACCAACTCTATAAAACTATTTCGAGCAAAAATAAAACCATGCAACGCGTCTAAACGCCTCAAAACCCATCCCAGTGGGTCAAAAGTTAACGCGCCAAACTCTCCCACCATTCTCAATGGAGCGCACTTTCCCAAAAAAACCCGAAACCCGAACGTGGCTCGCCTTCGTTTCCAGATCGGCCTACGAGAAGGAGTATTGCGAGTTGGCGGTGTGCAAGTTCCCGCGAACAGCCTGCTGCGACGGCTTCACACCTCGCTCCTCGGGCGGCACATTCGTCTGCATGACATGATCCCACGAGAAGAATAACAAGTCCAGAACAACAAAAAAAAAACAGCAACTATGAGACGTGTCTAACTTTATTTTAATGATGAATGAGAAGAAGAAGAAGAAGAAAAAGAAGAAGAAGTGTTTCTCTAGGACCTCCTTGCATCTTCTCGTGTACATTTACGAGACGACACGTGGCAAACGTCTCCTCCTCCTTCAACTGACCCCCTCTCATTCAATCTCTTGTCTCGTTGTCTACCGGCTAGTAGTGTACACGAAAAAACTGTGACGAATCGCGACGAAGCGCCGGTGTCTAAATTCGGCGTATCGACAAACAAACCGGGGGGCAGGCCGACTGGTTCAGGACACACGTCTTCAGGAGACACACACCGCCGAAAAATAGTTTCATTCACTTTTTCTCCCCCCTCCGATCCCCCCCCACACACCAATTTTTCTCTCTCGCCCTTCAAAAACCATGATATTCCGTTCGCTTTTTCTCGCGTTGATCGCGTTCGTCGAGTTGTCTGTTCAGGTAATTTGCGTGCGCGCGGGAGAGAAAACGAGGGAAAACGAGGCTCGTCCGTTTTCAGTGCATTTCGTTGGGATGTTTCGGCGGTTTCGGCGGCGGCGGATGCGGATCGAGCTGTCTGTTCGGATTGTGTCTGGGAGCGCCGATGGTGAGATTACATGGGTCGAAAAGGCGGAAATGAGCCCAAAATCGGTCTGGATGCTGGTAGAAGGGGCCGAAACGGACCACAAGCCTGCAACGGATTGAAATTGACCAAAAATGGCCTGACCCGGGGCCTGAATGAGTCGAAATAGGGGTCGAACTAGGTCTTTAAGGGCTGAAATGGACCCGAATAAGCCTAGCTAGTAGAAAATTGGCATTTGTGTCTCCGTATAACAAACTACACACCTTCGAGTCGCCACTCAGCCAAATTCAACTTTTCTTTTCACCGCCAACTCAGATCCAATCGATCGGATGTCCGTGCGGCGTGGGTTTCATGTGCATGCGGGGCGGTTGTGTGGCTCGCGCGGCGGCCGGAACGAAGACTTTTCGAGACGACGCTTCGAGATCCGCGTCGGACGGCTCTTCGGTGAGTTCGCGATGGAGCGCACTTTCTGACCCGTCTCTTTTGGCAGCAAACGACGCCCGACGGCCACTTTTCGACGTGCTGCACACTTCTGGACGTTCCCGCCGCGTGCTCTCCGCTTTGTTCGTATGACGCGTACACTTCGGAAGAGGTCTCCGCCGTTTTGCTTCAACAATCCACGTGTCCGGTGGATTCGATTCGCAAGATTCACTTTTGTGCCGCGCGTGGCACAAATCACACCGAATGCTGCACCAAATCGCTCGTCCCACCGCACTGCCACTCGTTTTGCGATCAAACGCAAGACAGGAATGTCAACGAGCTGTCGTTGGCTCATCTGCAGTGCGTCCATTACTTCAATGACATCAAGACGTGTTTTGTCGAGCACGCGAACTCGGAATACTTCGAAGAGGCATTCAACGAAGATGCGAAAACAGCGGAGCGAGAAGAGGGCACAAGTTTGGGAGCCAATTTCTAGGGCGACATGATAGGAAGACAAATAGGAAACGAGAAGAATAAATGTTTTCACCTCAAATGACATATAATTTATTGAAGTGATACCGGATTCATTATAAACAATTGGTAACAATTTATTTTTTCCGACTCTGGGGCAAACAACAGGAATAAATGACGAATACACCGGACTGCACGAAATGAGGCCAGTTTACTTGAAGATCTTGCCCTGGTTGAACTTCTTGCCTCCGAAGTCTCCCTCCCAGAGAAGGTACTCATTGACTTCCTTCTTGGTGGCTTCCGACTTGGGGTCAAGCTTAGTCCAGGTGTACGACTCGTAATCGACCTGAAAATATCAAAAATTGTTTAAATAACAATTGTAGCTTGCAGTATAGAGGTAATTGCCTATAATTCAAACAACTCCAACGAGAAGAAGCACTCATATTCGAAAAGTGTAACTCTGTATAAATGTGTCACTTATACAAATGACTACTCTTCGTAACCCGCAATCTTCTTGATACTAACCTGCCAGTCTGGGCTGAGCTCGAACGCGAGCTTGTCTCCCTTCCACACCCAGATTCCGGAGATGGTAGAGTTGTTGTCAGTTCCGAAAAGGATCATGGAGGCGAAAGCGTTCTTCTTCAGCTTCTCCAAACGCTGGTACATTCCGTTGATGAGGTTGCAGCTCATGAAGGCAAGAGTGAGATCCTCGGGGTACTTGTACTCGCACTTCCAGATCGACCAGTTCTCGGAGTCGAAGTTCTCCCAGAAGTGTGGGATGGCCTTGGTGGCGGTGTCCTCGTTGGAGTAGGATCTCTTGAAGTTGTCAAGAACGAAAGTTCCCTTCGGGAGATCAGCGAACGGGTCCTTCGATGGAGCCTCCTTCGGGATACCATCGTCGTCCTCAGCAGCGGCGGCGGCCGCAGCAGGCTTCTTCTCCTCCTTCTTCTTCTCGGCCTTCGGGGCAGACTTGGCGAGCTTAGCAGTGAGCTCGTTGAACTTGGCCTCTGAAGATGCAAAATTGAAAAATGAGAATATTGAGCCTCCATTCTGACAATTAGTTTTTTTACTGTGTGGGACAATAACTAAGGTGACTCCGGATTGACTACAGGACAATTCCTGGAAGCGAACTAGTGCGAAATCTCCAACTCTCAGTCCCATGAAAAACGCGACGATCAAGGCAGATACAAAAACTGTCTCAAACCAAGATCGGGATGCATAAATCTTGATCTACCACCACTGTAACGCCTGCTATCCGACTGGTTAGCCTGCTGACTTCGCAGTGAAAATGAAACATGGGCAATGAAAAAAAAAACAGGAACTCACGGTTGAATTGAGCAACCGAGGTAGCGAGGGTGACCTCTCCAAGAACATCCTTGACAGCTGGCTGAGCGACCACAGTTCTGAACCAACGAGTCACGTTGACGAGCGACTTTCTGGCAGAAGCATCAAGCACGTGCTGGAAAGCTGGGAGCAGGTCGAGAGCGACCGACACATCAGCAAGCGAGAGACGCTCTCCGACGAGGTAGGTCTTCTTGACGAGAACGCGGTCGAGGACCTGGAGCTGTCCGTTGAGCTCAGCCTTGTACTGCTCGACGGTCTTCTTGTCGAAGTTGGCGGCCGACACAGATGGGAGAACGTATCCGAGGACGGCTGGGAGAAGGTATCCCTCAGCGAACTGAAGCCATTGGACGGTCTCGGCGTTGGCGGAAGCTCCGATCAGGTGGAGAGCGACCGACTCGGCTCCGAAGAGAAGAGCGTCTCCCTCGAAAGCTGGGGTCTGAAATCCTGCATTTTGATAGGTCGCTAGAGGTAGTGTAATAATCGGTCATAGGAATCTAGAACTAATCATAAAAATAATTCAAAACTTACGACTCCAAGCGGGAACTTGTCAGCTGGCGGGACGTCTCCGGCGAGGGTGACAGTCTTGTTAGCAAGCTTGGCCGCGATCAGAACCTTTTGGGTTCTGAAGTTGTCCTTGTTTCCGTACAATTTCTGTAAACAAAAAATCAATAATCGCAGGAAAACTTTTAAAACATTTTTGAATTTTGAAACATGACGAAATTCGGCCTAAAATTTTCCAAACGAATTTAACCATCATTTCAGTGCGTTTTTAAGTCAATCGACATAATCCGTTAGGCAAAATTAATAAAAACTCACTCCGGTCATGATGTCCAACGAGTCGGAGAAACTAGTGAAGCGACGCTCAGAGCAGAGGCGCTTGAAAAGAGTGCCGTTCGAGTCGTCAGCAAAAATGAGGCGCGGGAGAGTGCGTGGGTGCCCCTGGCGCGCTGCCAGCACGCAAAAGATAGGGGCGCTACGCAGAGTGCGTCGGAGCGCGTTTGCATTACCGCGCTGCAGTTTCGCGCATTTCGGCGCCAAGCCGCCGTGTTTGAATTTGAATTTTCACCCATTCGACTGAATTTCCAGCGAATTTTGCGAATTTTCAAATTTCAGATGGCCAATTTTACTAACATCAAAAATTTAAACAATATTGGCCTTCAAAAAATATGCATCGACTCGTCTGGAACTGACAAAGAGAATGTGAGAGGCAAAAAATGAGAATTTGGAGCGAAAAAAAACAAATTGTCACATTTTAAGGTCTACGTATGCGATGCAGAAGGGTTTGTGCTGAAATTCGACAAGAAATCGCTGCTGGGTGACGAAAAACCCGAAGCTTTCGAGATTCCCGATTCGACGACGGCGTCAATCGCGTGGACCGGCTCCGATGTTCTCGTCGGCTACACAAAAATCGACTTTGTCGCCGGAACTGAGAAACAAGTCGTCGGTCGCATCGAAAACGGCGTTTTCGACGCCGAGTCGATCGTCGAGCATCTGGAATTCCAGCTCAACGTCACCACAGTCGACGCCAACGCGGAAAACGTGGCGGGCGGCTCGAGTGACTACGCGGTGAAACTGAAAAGTTTAAAATCGACAGAAGCCGAGCTGAAAACTCGAATGCTCGACGGAGAGCCCCTCTGCGTGAAGCTGGATCCGAAAAACGAGTTTTTGGCTGTCTCGACGGTCGACGGCGCGGTGACTATCATCAAAATTGACAGTTTCTCGATTGCGCACACAATTGAAAAAGCGTTCCCGAGATTCGAAACTATCGAGTGAGTGTTTGTTCTAAATACCAAGAAAATGCTGGGAAAAAGGCGGTTTCCGAGGAAAGTTTTGAGAAAAATCTCCAAAACGACCCAAAAGCAGTGAAAGCATGCCGAATTACAAGTTTTCAGCGTTTCGAAGCCGCTAATTCAACTTTCATGGTCTCCGGACGGAAAATGGTTGTTCGTTCCGTCGAAGGACTGCGTGAAGTCGTTCAGAAGAGGTTCTTGGGAGGACGCGGGCGTCTACAGACTCAAAGACCACGTCCCCGCCGAATTTTCGGTCACAGCGACCTCGCGATGCGGAAAATACTTGGCGGCGTCAAGTTTGGACAATCAGGTCGCCGTCTGGAACTTTGAATCCATGTAGATTATCGATTTTTAGCCAGATTTCGTAGAATTCTTCGTTTTCAGGGACATCGTGAGCAGTGCGAAGTTTCAACGAAACGCTCCCGGCACTACAATTATCACCTCTATTGAATTTTCGCCGTTTTCCCCGGTTCAGTTGATAATTGCCGATTCGAACAAGGGAATCTGCTTGTTCGACGCGTTCGGAACGTCTTCCAAAAATTCTAAAGCCCTGAAAACAGCTGAAGACGTTAAATACGCCGATAAAGCCGGTGAAGACAGCGACGATGATGATTCGCTGCTTTTGAACCGTACGTCGGCGAAAAGGGAGAATCTGTTCGGTGACGAGGCGATGCAGGACGATGAAGATACGAGAAGTATGTGAAATATCTGAAAGTTAAGAAAAAATCCGGGATTTCAGTGTCCTCCGACCTCGGAGCCATCAAAAAACAGTTCGGTTACGGGAACGATGGACTCGACGGGCTCGAAGAGTTCGGATTCCGGCTCGGCGAGCCCGAAGCACCGGCTCCCTTGTCTTCCGATGCTCCAGGTGCTCCTGTTCCGATTCCAATGTATTCTGAGCCACCGCCGCCGCGAAAAGTGCTCATTCCGGAGCGATTCGTGTGCAACGCGACGCCCGTCGACCCGGACGCGTCGGAACGGTTTCTGAAGTACAACCGATTCGGAATCGTGCGCTCCTATGTGAACGAATCGACGAAAACGTCGAGTATCGATGTAAAGCCGCCGATTTCCCAAGTATTGTCGACTTTTTCCCGTGTTTCAGATCGAATTCCACAACAAAAACATTCATGGCGACATTCATATCGATAATTTCGAGTACGACTACGAGTTGGCCGACATTTCGCTAAAAGTGGTGGCTCTGGCGAGTCTGGAGAGCCGTCGCAAGGAAAAAGAGCTCGATAAGGCGACAGACGAGCTCGAGGAGCTCGAAGAGCCCAAAAACCAGGTCAAAAAAGGAACGAGCGTCCTCCACGTGATTCCGATTCAAGCCTTCGACTCGCCTCGCTGGTCGATGCTGCTGCCACGTGGCGACGGAGCCGTGGATGTGCTCTGCTCGAGCCGCCAAGTAGTTGTGCTCACCAAACAACGAAACATTCGCGTCTTCACGATCGGCGGCCTTCAACGGCTGATCTTCACGCATCCGGCGCCGATTCTCACAGCGACGTGCTTCGAAGACCGCATCGCGATCGCTTCGGTGCACGGCGCCGAGTTCTACGAGCACAAAAAGACTCCGCAGTGGCGATTCGAGGTGGCCGAGTACTCGCTGAGCCACAAATCGTGGTATCGAGAGCCGGAGGCGGTGAAGCGCTTCGATTTGCCGGTGGAGACTGGCGAGCAGCTCGATTGGCTCGCCTACTCCAGTCAGGGAAAGCTATCGGTGATGGATTCGCTCGGAAACGTGCACATTCTTGCGGCTCCCGGGCTCTGGGTGCCCGTCTTCCAGGGCTCGTCGGTGCTCCGTGACCCATCTGACTCGATCTTCCCGGTTGGCGTGACCGCCAAAGAGTTCCGATACATCTATTGTCGAGGTGCGCGTGCGCCGATGGTCAGAGGGATCAATCCGCCGACGTCTGTGGAGTGGAAACTTCCGTTCTGTCAACCGGAGAGTGTTCGCACCGAAATGGAGCATGACTTGTTCCTTGGGGAGCTGCAGCTCGCCGAATCACTGAGCGACGGCGATACGGAGCGATCGGCGGAGGAGGCGAAGAAACTGACGAAACAAATCGTCAAACTTTTCGCTCTGCTCGTGAAAACCAATGCGGATGGACAGGCGGCCGAGGTGGCGGCTCTCGTGGCCGGCGGATCTTCGTCCACTGCCGCCTCGAAAACGATCAACAGTTTGTGCAGCTATGCGAGCAAGTGCAAGAAGGTGGCGTTGGCGCAGAAGGTGGCAGAGATCGGACGGATGATGGATGAGGAGGAGGAGGAGGACGTCGAAGAGCCGCGGCGGTCGGTGCTCAACGACATCCGACCGGCCAGACGGATTGCTATGGGCGGGACGAAGAAAAAGGCGACGGAGGAGCGGCAGAGGAGTGAAGAGCCCGAAGAACGAGAGGAAGAGCCGGAGGAGATGAGCTCGCAGCAGATGGAATCGGTTGATCTGAACGAGTCGACGCAACCGATTCGGACGATCGAGAGATCGATCGGAGCCGCTGCGAAGAATCCGTTCGCGGTATGGCCTAGGACAGCAAAACTTTCACTCTTTCGTATCTGAAAACTAATCATTCGTCTTCCAGAAAGGCTCATCGGCCACTCAGGCGTCTCTTTCGATATTCGACCAACTCGAAACATCGGCCGCCACCTCAAACTTGGATCACCGGAAGCGAGCACGTGAAAACGAGCAGGGCTCGTTGAGCTCTCAACTGCCGGCTCGAAAGCAGGCCAAGCTCAACTTTGGCGCATCCTCGTCCTCGTCGAAAAAACAGCCGCCGCAAAACAGAAACGAGAAAGAGAACGACAGAAAAGAGCCAGATGAAGAGTCAGAGGCTCCGGTCAAGAAAAGGTTGGAAAGTCCGAAATCGGGCAGTTTTCTTATCAGCTTTGCACTCTTTTCAGCGTGAGCCCGTACGATTTGTGGCTCAGCGAGTCGAAAACGCGACTGCTCGGCGAGTTCGACGGCGAAGAGGCCGACTTCACGAAATTCTGCATTCAGTCGTTCCGCGCGTTGAGCAAAGAGCAAAAAGAGGAGTGGAAGGCGAAGGCGCAGGCGGCGAATTGATGTTGATTCAAGTTTTTACCATTTTCCCATTTTTCTACTGTACCATATAAACATTGCCCAGTGAGCCTCTTTAATTTTCGGCTCAATCCAGTTCCTCCCAAAATTTGAAAAGTTCTCCCGTTTTTCACATGCTCACAGGAGCTCCGTGAGCCCAGAAGTGCACAAAGAGCGCTCAAAGTTGCGTGTGCCTTGTGGTGGCGGAGGGCTCGGGGGCTCCAGGTCCCGAGAGCTCTCGAAGCGACCTAAATCAATTTCCCGCGCCGCTCCCCCCGCCCCACTGCGTGAGAGTGTGTGTGTGTGCTCCGGAGAAGAGAAGAGCCCATCGGAGCACGCACACACACACAGGGACCCTTCGAAGCCTTTGGAGCTCCCCCGGAAAACTGGGGAGAGAGAGGGCGCGAAACGAGGAGACGCAGACAGGCGGTGCAAAGACAGCCGCCCGGCCGGCCTGGGGCTCTTCCCCCCACTCCACTTCTTCCCCCACACAGCAGGGATGTGCGGGAAAGACCCATCGGGAAATTTTTCGGGAAAAAGTTTTCCCGGTCCAAAAGTTCGGGAAAAACCGGGAAATTTCGGGAAATTCGGGAAATTTGTTTCTAGGGTTTTTTAATGTTCAAAACACAATTTTCTTCCATTTTTCGTCAAAAAGTTCAACGAAAAACATTGCAGAGTCATCTAGAATTCGCAGAGTGTAATATCTACGTTTGAATGAAGAGAAGGTGCTTGGTGGTTCAACGAAAATCTCGAATCTGTTGAAATTGGCAGATAAAACAGCTAAAAAATGGAAGAAAAACTCTTTTGAACTTAAAAATACATTTTTTGCTTCGATAAATTTCAAAAATTTTCGTGTGCGCATCAAAAATTCGCGAAAATTGCCTTTCTGATTTTTCCCGAATTTCCCGAATTTTTTCGGGAAATTTCCCGGTCGGGAAATTTCCCGTTGACCCCTCGGGAAATTCGGGAAATTTCCCGGTATCGGGAAATTTCCCGCACAACCCTGCCACACAGACCCCGCTTTTTCTCAGTTTTTATCGATTTTTTCGGGCTTTCTTTGCGATTTTTGGAGGACACTATTAGTTTCAACTAAAAATCATTTGTGAAAACTGTTTTTTAATCATTAAAATTGAAGGAAACTTTATGAATGCTGAAATCACAAATTCTCTAGTTTCCGCTGGTTTTTTACGATTTTTTGAAAGTTTTTTTGGATGAATTGTGAATTTTTTGCTTTAAGTTTGAAAAATGATTACTTTCCAAACAAAATTCGCGAAAAAAATGTGATTTTCGGCGAAAAATACTCTGAAATTCGAATAAATTCCTGGAAACATGCAGAGTGTGCAAACGCGCTCTATTGATAAAATTCTCTCAAACACGTCAATTTTCTGATTTTTCTTCCGCTTTTTCAATGTTTTTCACATCTTTTATCACTTTACAATTATCGATTATTTCCAGAAGGCCTCGATGAATCGATTGTCGTGGTATACACCCGGCGAGAGCACCGAAGAGCTGCTCTGTCAGGCCGGACACGTCGGAATCTACGAGGGCGACTTGAAGCAGGTATTTTTCATCGAAACTCCAACAAAATCGATCGATTTCTCGATTTTCCAGTGATTTCCAGCTAATTTTGTCGATTTTCAGACGAATTTCGACCAAGGAACAGCGTCGCTGACGATGCAACGCGTCATCTGGGCCGACTCTTCGGATCCCGACCGCCGTCTCGTTCTCCATCACTCTCTCGTCCTTTCCATGGAAAAACACCACAAATCAATGTTCTCGAAGGGCGGAAAAATCGTTTTACGGCTCGAAAAACCGAAAACCGGCGCGATCGGACCGGTGAACTCGTCACAATTCGACACGATTCGCCTCGTCTTTCGGCACGGCGGTGAAGACGATTTTTTCAAGAAATACGAGGACGCAGTGCGGCGGAAAACGTGGCAACGCTCGAGTTCCGGCTCCAGCTCTAGTGGCGTAGGTTTGAGTGCAATTTGTGGCTTAGAAAATTGACGATACTCCAATTTTCCATCGCCGAATCCAATCGGTTTCTTTGCAGTCTCGCGCTAGCGGCAACATTCGATCGGTCGGAATCAGCGGAATCGAGCGTCGGCTCGCCGAGAATCACCAAAAAACGCACGAAACGATCACGCAGGCGTTCGACGACATGTCGAAACTGATGGAGACGGCGCGCGAGATGGTGAACCTCTCGAAGAGTATCTCGGAGAAAGTGCGCTCGCGACGCGGCGAAATCAACGAGGACGAGACGATCGCGTTCAAATCGTACCTTCTCTCGCTCGGCGTCTCCGATCCGGTCACCAAATCGACGTTCGTCGGCTCCGACTCGGAGTACTTTCAAAGTTTGGCGCGCGAAATTACGGAAGTGCTCGTCGATCGCATCAAAGAGAGCGGCGGAATGATCGCGCTGCCCGAGGTGTACTGCCGAATCAACCGGGCTCGCGGAATGGAGCTGCTCTCGCCGGAAGACGTGATGAACGCATGCGAAGCGCTCTCACGCATCAACTCCCCACTCGAGCTTCATCGCTTCCCGTCCGGAGTGCTCGTTGTGCAGCTGAAAAGCGCGTCTGTTGATCAAACCGTCAGACAAACGCTGGAAACGGTGGCGAAGCAGGGACGGATGTCGGCGAACGAGCTGGCCGACGCGCTCGGAATCACTGTGATCTTGGCGAGAGAACGGTGAGAATCTCGCTTGAATCTCCGAAACATTCATCGATTTCAGACTGCTCGCCGCCGAAGAATCGGGCCTGATCTGCCGCGACGACTCGATCGAGGGCCTCCTATTCTACCCGAATCGATTCATGGAATGAAGAAAAAGTTGAAACAGAAAAATTTCATTCTCTCTATGTACCTGCTTTTGATGAAACGAGTGCCTCCTTTCTTCTTCTTCTTCTACTTCTGTACTATGCTTGTTTTCCATATTTCCCCTCTAATTTCGAATAGTAGACGTTCAATTCTCCCCGGGAATTTTAAAGTTTCAAAAAACTTTTCTATTTGCTTCCCCACCCGTTCTAGATCTCCTTTCTTTCGTTTTCTCTGCCTTAAAAGTAATGTATTTATAAAATTAAAATTTTGAAAACTTGGAAAATTTTCTGGGTTTCCCGGTCCGTTTTCACCTAACCACTTCCACTCGTGCCGTCGATTTTTGTCTATCTCTAACACTAACAACATTGCGACTGTTCAATCTCCTCGAGCAGACGATGCGAGAAGTGCTCATTTGGCTGCTCACCGCCTCATTTTGTCACGGGCTCCGCGAGCATTTCGACGAGAAAGTGACGCTGACGCCGGTGAGCCGAAACGAGTTGCGCGTCGATTTTCGCTTCGATTCGCAACGATTTTTCGATCGGAAAACAGGTGAATTCTGGGAAATTCGCGGCAAAAACGGGTTGAAAGGGTTGGCGGGAAGTTTGAAAATTCAAAAATTGCCAAGAAACTCGGAATTTTTATCGATTTTCCCCGGCAAATTTATCAATTTTTTTTTCCAGAATCCGGCGACTATCTGACGTTTCCGCGCGTCATTCAAAAGCTAATCAATCGATATTCGGTGGACACACTGACCGTGACGATGGGCCAGGGTCGCTGGAATCTCGACAAGTGGGGCGTGCCGCCGCAGCCGTCCTCGCCGGCCGGCGCGCAAGTCTACGCGGAGTTCCGCGCGGAAAGCGATGCGCACGCCGACGATCGCATGAAGTTCCTCGTCGAGGCGTTGAACGGCGTCCTCTGCACCTCGATCTCCCACATCGACGTCGTCACGTCGCCCGAACTTCGGATTCTGTCGCCGACGCAACGAATCGGTGTGTTCCGGCGATACGGAGTGCTGAGCGGCGAGACGACGTGCACGGAAAACCTCACACGGCTCCGAAAGTTGCTCGCGTGCAAAGAGCACGGTCTGAGCACACTGCTCCATCCGTCGAAACTCTACAGCTCCGTCTACCACTCGTCGCACTTGCTCGCCGAGCAAAAGTGCGAGAGTGACCAGTGTCACGTGACAATGCAAGTCGGCGTGTCCGTTGTGATGCGAAATCCGTCGCACAAGACGCAAAGACACTGGTCGCTCGCCGACGTCTTCGGACGGAAACTCGGATCGCAGTGCAAAGTGGCTCGAAGCTCGCGAATCCACGTGCACGGCCCTGAAGACGTTGTGAAGACGACGGATGTTCAGAATCTGACGTCGATCAGCGGTGAGAACGCATTCGAAGTCTACATCCCGGTAGAAGACGTCGTCAGACCGACGCCAGTCGTTCGTGTTTGGTCCTCGCAGGGCGGTTTCGAGCAACGACACGGCGTTCTCAACGTGCACGTCATCAACGACGACGTGACGTCGTCAGAAGTGGAAGTGTCGCAAATCGTGCCATACTACGTGCATCTCCGATACAGTCGCGTACACTGGAGGTGCGACGGACGGATGCCACGTGTCGAGCGGATTCTGAAGAGCAATCCGCACGAGGAGGCGCCGACGCTGTTGCAGTATCGACTGAAAATGGAGGCGCGACAATCGTGCGAGCTCGTCATCCCATTCGATAAGCAGTTGTTGAGGTAGGCGTCGCGGTCGCGTCGCGGTCAATGGAACACCTGTTTTCAGACTCGACCAATACCCACCGGACGCGAATCACGGAATGCACATTCCGGCGGCGAGTGTCTTCATCCAAAAGTCACCCGAATCCACCAGCTACACAGTTCACTCGAACTCGATTCTCGTGCTGCTGCCCGTGCCGGACTTCTCGATGCCATTCAACGTCATCTGCTTCGTCGCCACCGCGTTCGCGCTCGTCTTCGGACCCATCCAACTGTACTCGACACTCTGGCTGGCGCCGGTCGTCAAAAAGTCGCAGTGGGCGCGAAAAGTGCATCGCGCCATCCTCATGGTGATCATCGTGTTCTGCCTGTACGCGCACGTGATGGACATCAATCTCAACGAGGTTCGGCGAGGAATCGAGGCGTACTTTGAGAAGCTCAACGAGCTCAAGTGACGACGATCTCTGCTTTTCCCCTTTTTCTTGCTCGCTCTTGTGACTTTTTGCGTGTATGTATGTGATAAGAGGGGGTTAGATTGACACTTCAAACTGAATTAATCGTTTTATTTGCCTAATTGTCAGAGTATGTAGATAAGAAAATGCGAGAAGCCGGGAGGAGAAACGACAGAGTTTATCGATTGTTTAATGCGTTTCGGTAAACAAAAAGTGCATAAGAACCTTATCAATTTCGGAATCTGTGCTGACCACTCGAGTTCACAAGAAACAAACGACACGCTCAAACTTGTAAACATCGGAAATATCGATTAAAACACGAAAGAGTGAAGGTAGCCGAAGAAAGAGCACAGATTGTGGTAGATGAAAACGGTCAACGGCCAGGTGAACAGTTTCAAAACGTCGTATCTAATCTTCCAAGTGATAATGTGTTGGACGATTCTCATGAGAATCGTCGGGTATATCCAAGTCTGGTAAACGTGAGTTCTTTCCGCCATATTCTCCAGAAATCCGTTCAAGATTCTGAAAATGGTGGACTAGAGTCTAGACTCTCAGAGTGCACGGCGTCCCTGTAATGTGTTTGCACAGAAGAACTGATACTAACTCTTTTGAATATGGCCTAGTTGATAGGAAACCTCAAGACCTTCCGATTGGTGCAAAGAACGTCTGAAAATTGAGATTTTCAGCCGAGTTATGCCAGTTTTAGTGTTTGCAGCCATTAAAACTAGCATAACCCGGCTGAAAATTGAGATTTTCAGACGTTCTTTGCTCCGTTGGAAAGATCTTAAAGTTCTCCATTGGCTCGTCTCTATCATTTGCATAGAGTTCACCACCCAAAACGGGTTAGCTCTATCCGAATGGCCGGCTCACCCGATTCCCAAGTCGGCAGCGGCGAACGGCAGCGTGTAGAGCCACCAGAGCATGACCAGAAAAAGGATGCCGACGCGAGCGACGAGCGTCTGACGCATCTCGACGGGGACCAAGTTCAGCATGAGGCACTCGAAGTGCTCGTTCCAGTTCCAGGCGAGCACGGTGAACGTCTCCGTGATCATCCATCGGATCACCGATACGAAGTCGTTGCGCTCCGGCAGTGAGGTGACGTGAAGTATTTGCGACTCGGGAATGTAGCGCGGTCCGAATCGAACCGGCATCGCCTCCGGAACAATGGCCGACATTCTGGAATCGGCTGAAATCGGAAGACGTTGATTGGGGGGTGAAGCTGGAAATGCGAATGAAAATGATACGATCGGAAATTGAGGTCGCGGTGGAAAAATGGGCGGAGCCAAGTGTGGAAACGGAAAAAAGAATATCTTGATGATAAGAAACGAGCAACGCGTACACCGGTTCCACTGTACGATAATGAACTCTGATGCCTCCGTAGCCTCGAAGTGACACCAATCTACCGTAACCCGATGCTCCTCCCCCTTAAAGTCTCTCGAAATCGTATCATTCATAAGACACAAGACACACTAGACGAACAGAATACCAAAAGGGAGAATGTAGCGTGAAAGTTTGAACATCAACACATAAATTGGGATTGTGAAGCTCAAAATCGCGTCGACGACCAGCAGGAAAGCGATCGAAACTTGAGCGATCGGAAGAATGAAGTGGAGAAACGACGGTTCGGTGACAAGATTCGGAGCACATCCGTGGATCGCAGACATCAGAAAGTCGTTGAGGATTCTGCAAAAAAGAAAGAGAGCACTGTCGGTTCGGAAAGTTGCTCTCGAAATTTGACTGTAACTTGGTTGCGATGGAACTGATGAAATTGGCGTAGTTACAAAAAAGACAGACCTTTTTGAGGTCTTTCAAATGGTGCAAAGAACGTCTGAAAATCTCAATTTTCAGCCGAGTTGTGCGAGTTTTGCTGAAACGACTCTGAAATTTCCAGTAGGCCGCACTGAAACCGGCATAACTCGGCTGAATGTTGAGATTTTCAGACGTTCTTTGCACCATTCGAGAGACCTCAAAACGTTCAATCTTTCCTATAACTGAGCCTTTTCCATACAAATCACCACAAAAACGTTATAGCCCCGTGAACATCAGGCTCTTCGAAGACTACTCACACAGCGAGGAGGTTCGCGGTGATCATCGGCAAGTAGTAGGGCATGAGGAGGAGCAAGACGAGCTTTCTGTGGAATTTCACGTCTTCCGAATCGTCGCCACGGATCAAACCGATCGATTTCGCAATTGTGTCGAGAGGCATGCTCCAGATGTGACGGAGGATGCTGGAGAAGAGGAGCGCCTCGTCGAACGTCATCGACGCCTCGCCGCGCACCGATTCGATGAAGACGTCGTTGAGATCGGCGGCGTCGTCGTCGTCAAAAACGTATTCTTCCATTCGTCACAACGTTGGAAAGTGGAAAAAAATGGTTGACAAAGAGAGAACGAGCGGGTTGAGAGCTCTAATTGATAAGCAAAATATTATGATGATAAGGCGAAAAGTGCCATGAAGTGGCAGTGCCACGTCACCATCACATCGAAATTCCCCGTTTATTCTCATTATCATTATCACCGATCGACGAAATCGAACAGAGTGCGAGCGAGAGAGACGGCACAGTTGAGCATGAACTTGTAACATGGTAAAGTGATGTAGGTCAATCCGACGCCCATTGTGACGATGTGCAACGAGACGTAGATGGAGAACGAGACGATTCCGATCAGTTTGTGGCCTGAGACGAAACGAAACGATGTGAGAGAAGATCAGAGACGGGGTCGGAGATTCTTACTTGAAACGATCTTCTCGAGTCCTCGACAGATGAGTGTGGCTGGTGTTCTGGAAAAGGGAGAGGGTGTGAAGTGGTAGTGCCATGTCATGGAATGGTAGTGCCATTTCATGAAGAGGTAGTGCCATGTCATGAAGTGGTAGGGTCATGTCATGGAATGGTAGTGCCATGTCATGAAGTGGTACTGCCATGTCATGGAATGGTAGTGCCATTTCATGAAGTGGTAGTGTCATGTCATGAAATGGTAGTGCCATGTTATGAACTGGTACTGCCATGTGGTGAAATGGTACTATGACATCGTGAAGTGGTACTACCACATCATGGAATAATTGTGCCCCTTCAAAAATTTTAATACTGTCATGTCATGAAACCGCTTTGCCACGTCATCACAAAGACACTTTTGTGTTCCTTATCAATTGATCGTCGCTGGAGTAATGAAAGATGGAAGTTTGTGAAAAGGCGATACCACATTTGAATTAGTATTATAACATCATGAAATGACACTAGCACGTCATGAAGTAGCACTACTAAGTCATGAAATGGAACTGCCACTTCACACAAAAGTATGATCTTCATGAAATGGTACTACCACGTCATGAAATGGTACTGCCACGTCATGAAATGGCACTACCACATCATGGAATGGTACTAACACGTCATGAAATGGCACTACCACGTCTAGAGATGATACTGCTGCATCATGAAATGGTACTACCACGTCATGAAATGGTACTACCACGTCATGAAATGGCACTACCACGTCAATAGATGACACTGGTACTTCATGAAATAGTATTGGCACGTTATGAAATGGTACTGCCACCTCGCAAAACACCCACTCACATGCTCAAATAGAAAGTGGCCATGAGTGTTCCGAAAAACGGTGCATTCGCAATCACAAACAGTCGCCAGTACAAGTCCCCTGCAAAAGAAAGTCAAATGTCCCACCTGTGTCACGTGACTCTCTGCACTTTGACCCACTTCTCGCCTCTCGTTTCCGTGTCTCCGACAGTTGTGCGTACGGCGTGTCACCCCACAAAAACCAAGTCGAAAGGTCGGCGAGTTTGCTCCAAACCGACGGCATTGGCGGACGACCGTGCTATCAGTAGCCTACAACAAACCACCGCGTTTTCTGCTTCTCAATCATTCACTTAAGGGGGGGTTTTATATACTGGCGACCGGAATGATGCAAAACGCCCCGGGAACAAGAAGGGTGACGACAATCGGAAAGGTCACGATGAAACTAGAAAGAAACAATTTCAGACGGAATTGGGAAAGTTAGAACATGCTTCTGTCAGCTGTTGATGGCGTCATTGTGCTCTCAGAGTTCAAAACTTGGCGTTTCAATGTCCTGGAGATACCGTAACCATGAAACCGACCCCTTTAGGTGCAATTCCATATCATGCAGATATGGTCATATGATTCAGAAGTGGCGAACAGCGAAAACCAAAAGTCGCCAAGTACCGTATCCTCGTACGTAACCCTTTTACAGTCCGTCATATACCATCCATAACTTTCGAGTGTGTGTCCACCTCGTAAATCGAGTCATTACACACCGTTTTACTGCTTGTTCAGTGGTATAAAAGAGCAAACAGATGCACGTGGACAGAAGATTCACACTTCAAGATGACGTCCCGGACACGTCTTCTTATTCTCTTCCTGATACTGATCGTTGCCATGATTCAAGTGATTGAAGGCAAAAAAGACGACACAGCCAAGTGTAATCTGTGTAAGTTCTGAATGAAATGGTACTGCCATGACATGACATGATACTGCCATGACATGAAATGATGCTGCCACGTCATGAAATGGTACTGCTATGGCATGAAATGGTATTGCCATATCATGAAATGGTAGTGCCATGGCATGAAATGGTATTGCCACGTCGTGTATTGGCGCTGCCACGTCATGAAATGGCGCTGCCACGTCATTAAATGGTACTGCTACGTCATCAAATGGTGAAATGGCGTGAAATGGTACTGCCATGGCGTGAAATGGTACTGCCAAATCGTGAAATGGCACTGCCACGTCACACCTCTCCATCTCACAGGGCAAGGCAAGTGTCCGCCCGGCTGGAAATCGTTCATCCGTCCGCCAGGAATCCGTGTCTGCCTCAAAATCTTCTTCCAAAACGCCACGTATCAGGAGGCGCAAGACGTGTGCCGCAAACAGTACAACTCGAGAATTCACGGAATCGGCACTCTCAACGAGCATCTGTGGGCCAAAAGTGAGCACATTTTTACAGAGCAAAAGATTCAGGGGGCAAAACCGACGAAACAAGTTTTGCAGTGAAGGCGCCAAAAGTGATCAGCGACGAGAAGGGCTCGATGTGGATCGGCGCGCGCCGCAAATCGTTCTGCTACAACACACCGGCCCGCCTCGCTCAGGACCCAAAGTGTGCCAAGAAGAACGAGGTGGGTCTTGAAGCGACTACAGTAGCCCTCATCTCATCGCAACGTTTCAGATGTTCGAGTGGGATGATCAACTGACGCACGAGTCGTACCTCTTCACGCAATGGGATCAGACGGTCGGCGCGCCGAAAGGACACATGAGCAACGGAGCCGTCGAGGATTGTGTCGTGATGAATGTGCACGAGAACACCGGCTTCATCGACGATCGCGACTGTTCGCTGCCCCAGCAGGGATTCTTGTGCGGAATGACCGCCTAGCTGCTCAATGAACATCCGATGACATGAAACCGAAAGACTTGTTGATAGAAAACAGAAACGAGCTAACCGATGGAAACTAACAATTTTGAGGGGGGAATGAGCAAATTTCAAGAAGGAAGGGGGGGGGTCCAAAAAGAAGAAGTGTTCAGGACAGAAAGTCGTCGGACGCCTCCAGAATTTTGATGTCGTTGTTCTCGTTGCACACACTTTCGCGTCGAATCGAGGGCGACGGGCGGTGCGAGGTGAGCAGATGGATTTGCATTTTGCCGACGAACACCTCTTTCGACTCTTCGGCGAGTGTGGGCGAGATGTGCTGCTGGATTTCGACGGCCGCTCTGAAAGTTGGTTGTTTGATGACGTGGCAGGCGCGCATCTCATGACGTGGCACTGCTAATTCGTGATGTGGTAGTGACATTTCACAATTTGCCACTTTCCCTTCATAATATGGTAGTACAAATCATCACATCGCGATTTCCTTTCATGACGTGGTAGTACCATTTCATGACGTGGTAGTATCATTCCCCGATATGGCATGAATATTTCATGATGTGACACTACCATTTCTTGATATGGCAGTATCATTTTATGACGTGGAAGCACCATTTTATGACGTGGCAGTATCATTTCACGATATAGTGTGGTAGTACCATTTCATGAAGTGGCAATACCATTTCATGACGTGGCATTACTATTTCATGACGTGGCAGTACCATTCGAATGAAATGGCATACAACCACGTGTCTTCATTGCTAATCTCTTCCCTCTTTTTCCTTTCAATCTCCGCGCTCTTCGCTCTTATCGCAATCACGTGATTTCTACGTATCTAGGTCACAGGTCAAAGGTCAATCACCCGCTGTCATCTCCTCGTGACATTTCGACAATCTTCACTTGGCGCGTTCTCTGATAGACACGGACGGAGTGACGGACTCAAGTCCACGCGAACTGTTCTCTCCCTCTTCCACCCCCGCGACTGTTGTTTGTCAATGGAGCGCGATGTGCACTCACTTCATGCCAATCAGTCGATCCATCGCCTCGAACTTGATGGCCGCCGAGTCGATTGCGGCGTACTGCTCGTCGACGAGCACCTTCACGCCGGTCACATGAAACGCCGAGCCCTCCTCGCCGTCGACTACAAAAAAAATGAGCATCGTGTTGGTTGGCCGAAACGCTGACTCACCAACGTCCACATCCATCCAGATGGCGCCAGTGGCCGATGTGCTCGGCGAGCCGGAGCCGCTGGAGCCGGAGCCACCGCTCACTCGTCCGCGCACCAACATCGTCTCGCCGCTGACCGTCTCGAGTACACCCTGAGTTTTCGAGTTTCGCACAGGAAATGTGGTGGTGCACATGCACATACCTCGAATTTGGTGCGCATCTCGTCAAAGATGAGACGGGCGGTGCCCTGCTCGCGAACGTCGTACACAATTCCCTGACGTCGTTGACGTGGCATCTTGCCTTGTTCTTTTTTAAATGATGATGAGTGGGGAGAAAGTTTGAAGGAGAATAGGAGAAAGAAGAAAAAGAAGAAGAAGAAGAAGAAGGAGAAATGAGACAACGAAATGGAATGGCGGCAAATGTTTGGTCGGCGGCGGCGGCAGGAGGACGAGACGAAAGACGGCGAGGGCGACGACGAGAGACGCAGACGAAACGAGAGACGCAGAGAGGCAGAGACGGGGCGGCATGTGATGCCTCGCTCATCATCATCATCATCACGCCATTTCCCAAAAGACAACAAGATGAACTTTTTTTTTGAAATTGTTTATTATTAGGTCTCGCTTTCTTTCTTTTTTTCTTTCTTGTGTTATTAGAAAACAATTTTTAAAAAACAGAGAACAGCTAGAAAACGGGCGCTTCGCCGGATGCACTGTGAACCTCTTCGTCGAGTCGGGTCTCGCCACGATTTGGACATTGGCAGTACTGAAAACGTGGAAATTGGAATGATAATTTGATGCCACGTCATGAAATGGACTAGTGACGATGTCTCGCGGTTAGATTGAAAACATAAAGCGAAAGTTAGGCCATGGCCTCCATATGCTCTAGTGCGTGCCTTTTAAACCCTGATATCTCGGAAACTAACGGAGTTACAAGAAAGTTGTCAATTACAAACTTGATCAACATAGAATTTTCCATGTTTTTGTAGTTGACAACTTTTCTGTAACGATTCTAGTTGCGGAGATATACCCTGTCAGAGTTAAACTTATGGGGGCCCTTGGGCTAAGCGGGAAAATTTGCGTTCAAACACGACAGCGGATTTGGGTTTCCAGGCCGTGGCCGAGGTTTCTCGACCCGCACCAAGCCTAACAGAGCGCACTGTACAAAAGTAGGTCAACCCACCGCCGCATCGTCTCCACGCGTTCCCTGCGGACCGGGCGGTCCCACCGGTCCGCCGGTTCCCTCGACGCCGCGAAGTCCGGCCATTCCCTCGTATCCGCGAATTCCCTCGACGCCCGGCCGCCCCGGCGCGCCCTTCTTGCCCGGCTGCCCCTCGTTGCCCGGCTGTCCCATCGCTCCCTTCACACCCTGACGTGGAATGTACGTGACACCGTCCACACCGTTCGCTCCGCGCTCGCCGACGATTCCGTCCGGTCCGGGCTGTCCGGGCGCGCCGATATCGCCCGGGAATCCCGGATTTCCGTTGATTCCGGGTCGACCGGGACGGCCACGTGGTCCACGTAGACCACGTTTGCCACGTGGACCCTCGGCGCCGGGCTCGCCGGGCGGTCCACGTGGACAAGTGAACGGCGCCTTAGAGACTCGCGCCGGTGGGCTCGGATGGGCGTCGAAGCCGTCGTATCCGTCGACACCGTCGACTCCGTCCTCGCCGTCGGCTCCTTGCTCGCCGAGCGGACCCGCCGGACCGGATGGACACGACGACGATGATGATGATGATGAGAAGCAGGCGCAACGCGGTCCAAAGCTCGGCATCATCGGCTCACTCCGCTGCAGTATCAGCGGCGGCTCGTCGGGCAGCTCGCCAGAGCCGTCGCGCGCGAAATCCGACACGGTCACTTGGGCTTCTGAAAGAGAGGAGGTGCGTTGCGGTCGCGTCGCGGTCCCACTCACGGTATCCACTATAATCGGCCTTCTTCTGCATCAAATCCCTGCGCAATCGCTCGACTCGACCCACTTCCAGACGCAGTGAGACCATGTCGGACCAGACGAGATCTGTCTCCACCTAAACCATCGACAGAGTTCGGGAATCATCCGAGAATCGCGCGGATACCTTGAGCCGCGACATTTCGCCGTCGAGCTCGCCGAACAACGAGCTGACGTCGCGGAGCAGCAAAGCGACTGCCGACAGTGAAATGGTGAAAGTGAGACAAGAAGCGGCCAGCGAGCCGATGAGGACTCGACTCGAACTGAGGAAACGAGGAGACATTCCGTTTTCTGGGAGGCTTTCTCGCAAGGTTTGGTAGACGCGAGGTGGTAATCGCGGGCGGCCTAAATTTGTTGAGTGCTTCCTCGACGACGCGAAACGGCCGGTTTATAAGCGCTCTAGTGGCGCCGTCTGGTGGTGAAAAGGGGGCGGACCGTATTCGGAAGCACTCCCCTTTAAGGGGCCGTAAAATGTCTCAATTCGAGAACGGAGAGGGGGTGTCATAGCGGGCGAGATAAGGATAAAGATAACGGAAGTGTCGTAAAAAGGCGCAGAAAAGCGAAACGTAAACATAAAAAGAGAGGAACGAGGTGTACTTCGGAAGAGGCGGCCGTTTTACGGTTTTCAATGTCCTGGAAGAGCGGAGAGTACATGGGACATTGGAAAATGATGGGGGGGGGGGGTATTCTGAATCGCCGGACTAAAGCAACGGAGTTGAGATGTCTTCGGATTCTGAGCTCTGGTTGGGTGAACTATGACTAATATCACAACTGATACCATGGCCTAACTTTTGCATACAATGGCCTAACTTTCACATAGGTACCATGGCCTAACTTTTCTCACCGTGACCTAACTTTCACAAGCATACAGTAGCCTAACTTTTGCTTACCGTGGCCTAACTTTCACAAACACACAATGGCCTAGTTTTTGCATACCGTGGCCTAACTTTTGCGTACGTACTACGGTCTCACTATTGCATACAATGGCTTAACTTTTCTTACCGTGACCTGACTTATGCGTATCATGGCCTAACTATCCCCTACTCTGACCTAAGTTCTTTATACCATGGCCAAACTCTTCCAAAGCATGGCCTAACTCTTCCAAGCCATGGCCTAACTTTTGCATACAGTCTCTCCATTTCTTCAACTTCTCCACTATTCAAAATTTTTGTTTCCAGGTACTCATAATCGGATTCATTGAGAAAAAAACGAAAGAACCAACAAAAAAAAAAGAAAACAGAACAATGTAACAGATAAAAGTTCAACAAGAATACAAAAATGGTTTCAACGAATCGATAACTGACAATGGGAAATGACGATGGGAACATTTGAAACACAATTGGAATGAAATGAACAGCAGCATTCGAGAGGAATGATCATCCTACTCTTGCATTTTCTCTCGTTTCGCCGACATCTCATTCTCATCCGCATCCGATGCCGCGCGTTTCGCCCCACGAGCGTCCTGAAAACTTGCCAGTACTCTTCCGATTTCCAGCTCAATCCCAAGCTCACTTCACTCTCAGACGCACGAATCGCCGCCGCGAGCTTCGCGATGATCGACTTGCGGCGGTTCTCGATGGCCTTCTTGCCGTTCGGCGTCTTGTTCCGAGTCCAGAGGTGGTCCTCGATGCGCGCCCGCTTGTTCAGCTCGTCGAGAAAGGTCTCGGCGACGGCGAGCTTCTCGGCCGTCAGCCGACTCTCCCCGCTCTCCGCCAAAACGACGCTCTCGACGTAGTCGAACATCAGCGGTCCGAATCTCGGAAACACGTCCGACATCGCCACCGCGTCCTCTTTCAGCAGTCGCTCGTCCTTCTCGTTGATCGAGAAGACGTGCCGGAGGTGATGCTCGAGAATGAAGCCGCCGCTGAACATGACGCTGTCCTCCGGCGTGTACACAAAGTGCATCACGCCGGGTTTCATGATCAGCGTCTGGCCGACGTTGATCTCCACCATGCGGTAGTGCTCGAGTGGGATTCTCTCGAGCCAACTGACCGCTGGCTCCGACAGACAAGGAGGGTGGACGGCGGGGTCGACGATGAAGAAGATCTTCTTGCCCTGCAAGCTTTGTCTTTGTAACAGAAAGGTTGAACGCTCGCCAGAACACTCACCGAGACCACGTGAACAAAAGTGCACGTGCCGGCGTAATCGACGTGAGCGCCGGTGAACGAGTCCTTCTGCGAGATGATCAGATACTGGAGAAGAGTCGGAAGTTCGTCGATCTCCGCGCTCAGCCGCTTCTTCTCCGCCGCCAACGTCTTCTTCTCGCGCGTCTCGAGGACCTCGTTGTGCATCAGAAACTCGACGGCTTCCAGATGATTCTGTTTCAGCGTGCGCAGTCTCTCGACCATCGACTCGTCCCTGACGAACGTCGGAGCCACGAAAAGGTCGGCGACGCTGCACAGAGTGTTTCAGATTGAACAATCGACTCGCAAAGTGATTTTACCGAGTTTTCGAGACACCGTACTGTAGCAGGTTCATCGTCTTGTTCTGATTCTTCGCCTCGATGATCTTCAGAAACTGTCCCATTCGCATCGGCTGAATGTAGTCGTCCTCGTGCTGATGATTCGAATCACCCGCCATCACCACCTGGCCCAACATTTTGTGCTCTGAAACAACGCCCAGTTTCAGATTGATTCCAGACAAAAACGAACCGTTCAAGAGCTCTCGAAGATCGGCGATTCCACGAATCGCCGGAGTCCGCATCCCGAGAGTATCCGACGAGTTGAAGAAGAAGCACGTCTCCATGCGTCTGATCTGCTCCATGTCCGTCGGATCGACAACCAGCGGAATGTCGCTGAAACAGCTGAAAATGAGAGTCACCTCTGAAATCGGGTGTACCCTTTGTAGAACTTTGCGTCGGTGAGGTTAGCGTGGAAGTATTCGACAAACTCCTTCGAGGCGAATCGGTGACCGTTTAGGGTCGTCAGCGTCTCATTCATTAGCTTGTGATCTTCATCTTCCGGCGGATCAATAGTCGCTCTGAAATTGCTACTTTTACCTCACCGTAAGCTCTATAGTAGATGGGTTTCCAAGTGGCTCACTTAAAACCTTGATATATCTGAAACTAGCAGAGTTATAAAAAAAGTGTCAACTACAAACTTGATCAGCGTAAAACTTTCCACTTTTTTGTAGTTGACAACTTTTTCATAACTATTCTAGTTTTCAAGATAGACTCTGTCAAACTTGAACGTCGGAGAGCTCTTACCTGATCGTCGCCATGTCTTTCTCGTCGATTTGAAAGTTCGATGGTTCGAAGGTGCGCCGGACGGTTAGAATGATCAGATTGGCTTCCATTTCTGAAGACCGGAAAAGGATTCGAAAAAGTGGGCGGAGCGGCGACAAAAAAGAGAGGGGAGCGAGACTTAATGGGGTGGTTGGGGGGGGGGGGGGGGGGGGGGGGTTCGGTGATTCGCAAAACTTGAAAGTCCTTGCGTCACTGTGCCGCCGCGCTTCTGTGCAAACACAAACACGAAAAGCGGCGGCCCTCTCACTTTTTGAATTACTCTGTGAATGGGTGGTATGTATTCGAAGAGGAGAAGGAAAAGGAAAAGGGCAACTCTGGGAATGGGCAAGCGAGGCGGGGGGGGGGCACAGGATGGTCAGGTGGGAGGTGCAAGTGAAAGCCGATACGGTCCATCCTGGAGTGAGAGAGAGAGAGGAAGAGGCTCTGGGGATGTGCAACAAAAGCTGATCGGAGTGGCAGTTGGACACAACACCTCGCATAAGGCGATTGCGCAATCGGAATGACAGTGTCACTGGCCTACTGCTCGACAAAGTCCACCCGAGGGCTAGGGCCCATCTTGAGGGGAGAAGATAGGAATTCATTGCATTCAGAGCAGACATGCACGGAATTCCGTCTTCCGTCTTCCGTCTTCCGTCTTCCGTTTGGAAAATTTTCTCTTCCGTGCATGTCTGATTCAGAGTTCCGACCACTAACCCGCACGGTGCCGTATCCCACCTAGTGCGTGCCTTTTGAACCAGAATATCTTTGAAACTAGCAGAGGTATGAAAAAGTTGTCAACTACAAACATGATTAGCACAAAATTTCCTATATTTTTTAGTTGACAACTTTCTCATAGCTATCCTAGTTTTCACGGTATACCCTGTCAGAGTTGAAGTTCAGAAACGCTTCACATCATAAGATTTCAACAAGTTGAAGTAGATTTTTGCACAAGATCCCATTAGAACTCTGAAAATTTAAAAAAAAAATTGAAATTCAAAAAGGTTTTTGGGCAGTGTTGAAGTAAACAACTTTCTTGAAGTGACATAGTTCAAAACAAGTCGACAAGTTTGCACTTTCTTCGAACTCTACCATTTCGAACAGTCTGGAATATCAAAATCTGGATCTGGAGCCCAAAGGGCTTCTTACGCATGATCTCGAAGTATTTCTTGAAAATGTTAGAAAACAGTCTGAAAACTGAAATGTGGAAAGGCAAAGCACCAGGCGACCTGTCTTCTCGTTTTGCGCTTTCCCACGTTGAACTTCCATTTCGAAGAAATCCACTGGAGAAAGTTTGCAATTTGAATCCCAGACGGTCCGAAAAGATTCCTTTGGGAAGGAGTTGTCCCCCCTTCCACGTCTTCCACACGCACATTCCAACTTTTTGCTTCAGAATCCCCTGACGACCACTTCCAATCGATGTTCCTCCAACTGTTGGACCCCCCCCCCTTCTCCCATTCTAAGCAGACAGTCCATTCGGGAAACGTCGTCATCGCACAGGTGTCATGACCCGCCCGCCCGCCACAGTCATCCGTTGCGCGAGTTGATCAGCCACATGCAACCCGACACCTCCCGCCAGAAACGGTTGGCCTGTCATGTACCATCTGTTTTTGTCACGCGGCCACTCTATTTTTATAAGCAAATCGGAGAGATCCGGACTCCTGTGGCCACGTGGCAAACGCTTTATGATCCAACAGACTTTGGTAAAGCTTTCAGCACTCATGTCCTCTGGATGTCTGAAACAATCGATCTGAAACTTGTCTGCAGTTTCAGCAACTCCAAAACTTGATTACTGTGTCGTTCCGTCTGATTTCTAGAACTGAAAGAAGGCATCTGTGTAACTTTGTTTATTCCAGACGTGCCGCCATATCAGAGAGAGAGAGGTTTTGGGGGGGATGTCTCTTCGCGAAGAAACCGCACTCAAAACCGAAGAAAAAAGCGATGAAGTTTGAATGAGAGAGAGAGTGTTTGAGAGTGAGAGAGTGCTAGACACACAGACACACATGTTCAGAACGATCTAAGTTTCTTTTGTTTAGCTGAGAGAGAGAGAGAAAAAGGTGTGGTGATAAATTACTAGGGATGGTGTGCGATCGAAGAAAAAAGAGAGAGAGAGAGAGAGAGAGAGTTCTAGAACGGCGAGGCGGAGCAGATGTTCGAGCATTCGGCGATCATGCACGCGCGGATCAACTTCAACGTGGCCATCGCTTCGCGTTCGCCGGCCTCGCCCGGCATGTGTCCCAGCTCGTGTGTGGCTGCCTGCAACGATGAGGTTATGTGAGTTTAGGCCTCCGGACCGAATATGGCCTGAAATGGACTACGGGCGGTATGGCCCATACCGTATGGGGTTTGGTAGAAGAGCTTGAAAAGGGTTAAGAGTCTGACCTGATCTAACCAAGGCATTGTTCGGGGCTATGGTCATTACGCCTGCGAAGCTAGAGACTAGTATCAATACTCATAAAGTTTTGACTTGGAACAGAGGCTTATTCCCTAGGCTATCCCTCAGTCATAGCCTTGAAGTTGCGAAAACTAGGCCAAATAGTCTCAAGAAGGCCTGGGATTGAATCCTGAAAGCTCTAGAGCTGTTCTGGAAGACTAGACTAGACATGAACCCAGCTGGCAGCTAGCCAAGTTCGGGCCAGATTCGCGGACTACGGAAGGAATATGAGGTTGAAAAGGGGTTAGACCTTCTATGACCGGACATTAGGACTCTTTCCAGTCTACTAAAAACCAGAGTCTGAGACTACATACATAGAGACTGTAAGCTAGTCCAACCACTGACTTGGAAGCCTCGAATGTTGACTTGCAAGCCGATGCTACAAACTTAAAAGGCTGGATAGCGGGGAGGCACGTACCGCCGCAATCGAGTACCAGCAGTCCTTCTTACAGCACACGCACGGAATCTGCGCGCGCTCGTCGATGGCGCACGAGGTGGGTGCCGACGGGGCGGCGCTCACTGAAAACGAAACGATCATATCTTCCAAACTGTCAGAAGCGTGTGAGCCACACGTACCAAAGGCCAGAACGGCGACGAGAAGAAGGACGAGGACGGACGAGGATTGCATTTTGATGATGAGAAGACGTGCCGTTTCTCGAAACAGACGGGCGGGCGGGTACCTGAGAGGAGAGCGATGATGATTGAAGTTGTTGAGGAGAGGAGGTACTCGAGAGAGAGAAATGGAAGTGCTTCAGCCTCGAGTCCGAGTCTGGAAATAGAAAGGGGAGGAGGAGGAGGAGCTCGCGGAGCCCGCGGAGCCCGCGGAGCATCCGAGCAATAACATGATGATGTGGATGGGAAGTCGTTACTGCACGGCATTTATGGTTAACTAGGCCAATTTGCGATTATGATGAATGGAGCGCGCGCGCACGCACGGGGGGCCAGAACCTTTTATAGCGTGCAGTTTCCGGCTGTTATCTAGGTCAAATGCGCTACCGTAGTCTTCCAGTCGAGACCCGACTAATAATGAGATGGGGGTGCAGCAGCGAAAAGAGCAAGAGCAAGAGCAAGAGCACCAGCTCAAATGAGCTGGAACATGGTCGCAGGGCTCGCGGAGCAATGAGGAAACGAGAAAGTTGGAGGCGAGGGAAGATGAGCAAGGTCGTCTTGTTGAGAGCCGGAAAAGCGGACAAATCTGCTCTTGACACGCCTCGCAACGCCTCTTATTTTGAGGAGAATCGCCTCGTTTCCACTGTTCTCTTCGGATTTCGAGCCCTCCCCCCCGTCCGTAACGCAGTGAGCTCGGGGAGTCTTGGAGCAGAAGAAGAAGACAATGGGAGAGGGGGGTTTTTGAAAACGAGGGGGGCTATAGACTATAGTCGAAAGGTGTAATAATAATAGGGTTGGGGGGGAGGTATGGAGGAGAAGTGTTCGGGACTTCAATTGGAATCGGATTGAGACTACCAGATCAAAGGGAGGGCACCGGAAAGGCGCAAGCACACGTGGAATCGCGTCACGCTTCTCTTCTGCAAGTGCGCCAGGCTGCTAGAGTTGCGCAAGGTGCCCGAGATTGCGCAATGCGTGAAGCCACTAGATCAAAGGGGATCATTCGCAAAGGGCACCGACATTGCGTCAGTCATCATACCAGTAGTCTGTGTAATGGGATTGCGTCAACTAATGGAATCGCGCCATTTCACTAAGTTTCCGACACTTTGGCAGGGTACTGGAAATGCGCCAGGGTACTGGAAGTGCGCCAGGGTGCTGGAAACGCGCCAGGGTACTGGAAATGCGCTAGGGTACTGGAAACGCGCCAGGGTACTGGAAGTGCGCCAGGGTACTGGAAACGCGCCAGGGTACTGGCAAAGCGTCAAGGCACCGGAAAGAAGCCAAGCAACACTGAATCTGCGTCAGGCTGCTAGAATCGCGCCAGCCTACTGAAAACGCGCCAAGGTCACCAACTCACTGGTCCAAGCTTTGCCCTATCGTGTACGAAAACGAGATCAGCTGGTGGAAGAGTGGCGGGGTGGAAAAAAAAAACGTCATTAACACTATACTAACCGCCTCTTGCCGCTCCAACAAGAAAAAAAAAGACACTTTATTTCCTCTAACTAGCCGGCAGTGTCCTCAATTGTGAATAAGACAACAAAAAAGGACTCTCCCTCTTTTCTTTTTTCTTTTTCCTCTTCGAAAATTGAGTTAAAGGGGGTCGAACTGAAAGATGACATCGTTTTTTCGTTTCTCAGTTGCTTCTACTTTCATTCGCGATTTCCGTTCTTGGGAAAAGAATCTAGAATTCAAGAAGTTATGTATTCTGAAATTCTGAAATTCTGAGAGAAAGGGAGAGACTGCATATTCCCATTGAGAAAAAAAAACGAACGAACGAACGAGATGAGTTTGTTGCTCTGTCAGTGCCCGCCCACATATATATATATAGATATTTATTACTTTTCGGAACGGAGAAAATGAAGAAGATGTGCGTAGATGACGTTCGATTTCGAGAAATTGAAAAGAGGAGAAAGAAGAAGAAGAAGAAGATGGATGCAAAGTTTTTGTTTTTGTAATGACGAGAGTTCGAATGATACAAGTTTGTGGAGTGGTGTGACGTGGTACGGGAAGGCTAGATCAGATAGCTATGGTGAGTGTGGCGTGACGTGGCACTACCATTTTCCTTATCTTTGTACAGTTCTCACACAAGGTGACATGGCACTACCATGACGAAAGCTGTATGTATATGTAGGTTCGACAACTCAGATCTGGATTGACGTGGCACTATCGTAACCTAGAATGTAATAAAGGTTGAGAAATGACGTGGCATGACGTGACCAATCGGTTCGACTGATCACTTTCGAATAGTGACATGGCAGTGCCACTCCACAACCCACGAAACAGTAGAGAACTCTAGAGAGTGACGTGGCATAGTCCACTGTGAAATGGAAGTACTCAAACGTGACGTGGCATGATGTGAAACTACAGTACCACGGTTGCAGCTCACCATGACCCAAACTGTATTCCAAAAAAGACCTCTAGAAGTGTGACGTGGCACTACCATAGCCTAGTATGTATATTAGACATGGCTCATTGGGACAGGTGACGTGGCACTGCCCACGCCACCCGAAGCCCCCGAAACCCCGCAAAATGAAATGAAAAAGAGAGAGAGAGAGAGAGAGAGAGAGTGGGTGTGTCAGATTGTGGAAGAAATGGGAGGGGGGATACGAGAACGACTCGAATGACATCAATCTTCTCTTCGGCTCCGGCTCCGACTCCGCCCACTTTTCGGAGACGTGCGTTGTGTCTGACAGGGAGCTTCTGGAGCCAGTCGTCAAAACCGACCCCGGACACACACACACAACGGCCTAAAAATAAACACTAAAAACTGCCGATTGCACCTGCTCTCCGGGCAAAAGCGAGAGATGCCAATGAGACGTGTGATGAAGAATGAGCCCTTCTCGACGTCGTCGTCGTCGCCATTCAGAATGCACACACAGAATTCAGAAGACGTGCGCCGGCGGTGTTGTAAATCAGAAGAAGAAGAAGAAGAAGATGAAGAAGGAGGCGTGACAAACAACAAAAGTTTTTCATTACGTCTCGGCCAAATCAAATAAGCGTACCCTTTTTCACGCTCATCAAGACGACGTCGAAAACGAAAGAAGCCGAAGAAGAGGAAACAGAAGACGTGCCGAAAATAGATGACGTGGGATGAGAAGAAAAGAACAAAAGAAGGGGGGGAGGACGATTCCCGAGCAGGATTTCTCCTCTTCCGATCAGGAAACGCCGACGAGATACGGTCGGAAATGCGATTGATTCGATTCTGAGAGGGGGGAAGAAGAGTCGTGTCTTTTTGCCCTAAGGCAATATCCTACTCGACGTCTTCTTCTTCTTCTTACTCAACGTCTTCTGGGCATAATTTGATGTGTATGAATATGCATAGAGGGGGGGGGGGGGGGGGGGGAAGAAACGATTTTGTGAGCAGCGTCCGGGTATAGGTCTTCTGGAGCACTTCCGGCTCGGAGTTGTTGAATGTCTTGGTGTAGGCGCTGCCACGTCACAATTGTCACGTCAGGTCGGGAAAGGCTGTTGTTATTCTGCCACGTCACTGCCACGTCACATCAGATAGGCTATGGGTTACTGCGAGGCCATTTCTCATTTCGAATTGCCATGCCACGTCACATCGGATCGGATAGGCTATAGTTAGCTTGATGCCACGTCACACTACTCTATAGAACTTCATTTTTCATATCGGTGTGCCACGTCACAATGGAAAGACAGTAACTAGTTACTGCCACGTCATACCCATCATTCTGCTGGATTACTGTAGCTTCTCAGAACACACCCATACTGCAATTGTTTATTGATTTTTTCCGATATTTATAGATAAATATATATGTGTAAATATAGGTCAGCACAGTCAGAGCCAGTCGAAATGAGAATAGAAATACAAATACAGAATTGGAGGAGGAGGAGGAGGATGATACTGAATACTTTTGAACGTTCCGTCTTTAAGGGGGGAGTACTTCCAATATAGTGTGATTCAATTTCAAATTCATGGGGGAGGGTGATGAAAAATGGCACGAGAAGCGAGAAAAAAAAAACATTTGGTGACCTCCCTAGAGACCCGAAAAATCTCACTCAATCATTCGCGTTTTCAGCTCGAGCAACCAAAAAAATAAACGAATCCGATTCGCTCTCTGTTTTTTTCCAGTTTTCCGCCACTTTTCATCACTTTTCCTCGTCCTCTTCTTCTCCTTCTTCCACAACAGAAAAAAAACTGAGGGGGGAAGGGGCGGAAAAAAGTAGAAGATCATCGAAAAAGGGTGCAGCCGCCGTAAGAGTTGAAGTTTGACAGGTGTATATCTCCGAAACTAGGCATGTTACAAAAAAGTTGTCAACTACAAAAAGTTGGGAAATTTCATGCTGATTAAGTTTGTAGTTGACAACTTCTTGATAGCTCTGCTAGTTTCCGAGATATCAGGGTTTGAAGTGTAGCACCTGGAGTGGCGCAGGGGATTACGGTAGTGGTGGTTGAGAAGAGCCTAATGGTTGAAAGTGGGCGCATTTTTGCCGAGCTTGTCGAAAATGAGTCGTCGCAGGACGTCGCACTCGCTCGTCAGACGGTCCGCCTCGTCACGCAGATAGGCGTTACGCTGTGACAACGTCGTTTTGGCGCTCGTTGAGAGGACGCGGTTCTCGCGAAGTTTTTGACGGTAGCGAAGGGCGGCGGCGCGGTTCTGTTGCTTTTTTCGTTCGGCGATCTGCAAAAAAAAATAGACGAGGTGGAGGGGTGGAGGTGGAAGTGCGCTCTAATCGGAACGAATGGAAGTAGCGCCAACTTTTCCGTGGTGAGTGCTATCAAGTTGGTGTAAACATGAAGAAGGTAGAACATTTTGAGATCTATCAAGTGCTTCAAAGAGCGTCTGAAAATCTCAAGTTCAAGCTGAGTTATGCAAGTTTTAAAGTGGAGCTCTTAAAACTTGCACAACTCGGCTGGGAATTGCGATTTTCAGACGATCTTTGCGCCATTTTGAAGCTCTCACAATGCTCTTTTTTTGTTAAAACTAGGTCATCTTTCTAGAATTCACCCCAAGAAAGTTCTAGTCTCTTTTTCTTCCGCCTCACCTCCTCATCGGACAAGTTGACAAGCGAGACAGGCGGAGCCCTGGGTCGTTTCGGCGCGATCACACTGTCATCGATCATTTTTCGTTTCGACGACGAAGAGGAGGCGCGCAGGGTGGGCTCCTCGTCGTTGACGACACGCTCGACGATCACCTGACAAAGATCACTTTTGGTCGCGTTTCGAGGTGTGCTCTCTCTCTCTCTCACCTTGTACTCTTTTCCGTCCTCGCCGCGGAAGACGAGCGTCTGTCCGGGTGTCACGTAGACGTCACGGACCGAGCAGGAAGAAGACGAAGAAGAAGAAGAAGAGGAAGACTTTCGGCTAACAGAAGAGATGTCAGAAGACGTGGAGGGCGAGAGTGGCGGCAGCACCTCCATCTCGTGACGAACTTCGGCGATGATGGCGTCGAGGAACGGAATCTCGGGCGGCAACGAGTCGTCGTTGAAGATTGAAGAAGAAGAAGAAGTGGGCGGGAGCGGTGAGTAGGAGGAGGAGGCGCAAGGGTGGGGAGAAGAAGACGTGGAAGTGGAGGAAGACGTCGGCGAGAAGAGGTCCGCCGGTGAGAATGCTGCGGAATGTTCGGAGGCGAGAAGTGACGCTGGCTGACTGTACTGATACTGTTGATGGTGGGAATGGATGTGGTGCGGGTTGACGAACGGATCCTCGTGGTGATTAGACGTCTGCGGCGGGGACCTCGACAAAATACTGCACGGCGGCAACAGACGCGGTCGCCTCACACTGCGCTCCGTGCCCTCCATGATAGTACTGCCCGGAGCCGTGGTGCGAGCTGGACCCGATCGAAATCGACAATCCGTTTCGCATGGAAGAAGCGGTACGCTGCAATAATGACACGATTTTCGGATGCGTTCCATTTTCTCTATGGTTTCTTTCCCCACTTTAGTCTCATTCTGGCCCTCCCTTCGCTTTGGTTTTTGGTTTCTTCGAGGAATCGGCTTCGGTGGGAGGTCTTTGTTCCCCTTTTATATCACTATCCTGTACATACATACTACAAGTGGGCGGTCCTTCCTCCCCAAACGACACTAGAAAGTGGGGGGGGGGGTGATAGATCAAAACATGAACTGTGTGAGACTGACTGACCATTTCGCACTGATCGGCTCCGAGAAGACAGCAGGAGCATTGACAGAAGGTAGCGGCGGCGGTGGTGGTGGAGGCCCACTTAAAAACACACTTGCTATCGGGTGAGAGCGCGGTGCAGCGACGATTGACCGGCGAGTTGGCACAGCGAACTCTCGTCTCGAATTCCTGAAAATATGAATATGATGATGATGATTAGGTTCGATCTGTACAATCTATGATAGAAGGACCTCCCTTCTAACTTTGACAGGGTATATCTTGGAAACTAGAATAGTTACGGAAAAGTTATCAACTACAAAAATGTGGAAAATTTTACGCTGATCAAGTTTGTAGTTGACAACTTTTTCCTAACTCTGCCAGTTTCTGAGATATTTTGACTCAAAGGTCACGCACTAGTGCCACCAAGTTCAAGTCCCATTGTTATTTATCTATCTATCATATAAGTAGCATCACACATCTTTTGCTTGTCAGTTTTCTATGGAATCATCTACGTCACTGGATGGCGATCGTCAGTGTGAACCTTCTTCATTCGACCGGTCGGTGAGAAGGAACGAGAAATGAGAGTGAACTTACGGCAGCCGAGGCGGAAGTGGTGTCGTACAGATCGTGAGCAGCGTCGAAAACGACGTCGGCCGGCCAAACTCCCCACTCGTTTACGGTAGCGGTGTGGCATTCTGAAAGTGGAGCACTATACGGTTTCGGCTAGAGCAAGGAGCCGGAAGAGCTCTAAGAAGTTTCTGAGCACCGATGGGGATTTGGTCTTGCTCTGGAATGGAAGTGAAGCAACAGTCTCAGACTGCTTCCCACTAGTTGGTATCAAGATGGTCTTGTTACGATCTTTCGATTGTCGCAAAAATCGTCTGAAAATCTCGATTTTCAGCCGAGTTATGCAAGTTTTTTGAGCAGCGCTCTTAAAAGTTCCATAACTCGATGGGAAATCGATATTTTCAGACGTTCTTTGCGCCATTCAAAAGATCTCAAAGCGTTCTACAATTCTTGTATTTGGACCATTGTTCTAGGAACTATCGCAAGAAAGTTAGGACCTCCTATTGGCTCATGGACCACTGTGAACAGAACAATTGTGCTCTGGGAGCCCACGCGATCTCTAGATTCCAACTCTTTTCACAAACGAAAAGAAGAAGAAGAAGTGCTCCTTCGACAAACCTTCCAGCGGAGATATGAACGGCGGAGGCGGCGGAGGCAGGACGACATCCTCGTTGCCGGACTTGACAGTTTTCGTCGGTTGGACAGAGAACAGAGCGCACATTTTCAAAGTGTTGAGAGGGTGAGAGGTGGCTGCAAGAAGGGAAAACATGTAGGAAACACAAAAAGGCGGCATGTGAAGTCCACGTGAACCATCGCCACTCGCATCAGTCCGACTCACTGAAGAAGGAAGGAAGGAGCTGACGAAGAAGGACGTCGGAAGTCAGTGAGTGACCGAGGTTGAGGGGTGAACTGGAACAGAGAAATGGATCGAAAGAGGGATACGATACGGAGAGGATGCTTGAAGGGGGGAGTATAACATCTGCGCAAAGATCAGACTATCATCTCATCTCATGATGCACGACGAAACTTGTCTTCTCCATCGGGGGATGGAGATGGAATGACGGAAATAACCGTCGGAAAACAATCAGCCGCGGTGCGTACACTTGGCACTCGGCCAAGTGTACCGATTTGACCTACTTGGCACTCTGCCAAGTTTCTCAATATTTCGCAATACCCTACTTTTGACCTAATTTGGAGGAGACGTTGAACAGTACATATAAAAGTGGAGTCTGAGAAATTGTAGAGGAAGCAAGAAAAAAGAAAGAAATAAAAGAGAGAGAGAGAGGGGAGAAGAAAATGAAATGCGATAAAGAACCAAGCGATCGACCAGCCACCCCCTTCTCCCCACCGAGAGGTCTCTCGCCGTCTGCGTCTCTTCGGCGACGACGAAACAGAATGGCGCGCAGAAGAGACGCAGAGTCAAATGTGATGCAATACTTTCTGGCCTGTCTCCTGTGTGTTTTCGAGCGGCGGTTGTGCGCGCTACATGTGCATTATTATCGTGACGTGGCACACCGACCGCGACTAGAAACGATGACCCTTGACTGATAATGGCCCAGAATGATGATTATCATCGCGACAAATGATGAGAATTCGTCGGGTGTGTGCGTGCGGTTCGCGTAAATCACGAATCAAATGATGATTGAATGTATGAATGTATGGAGAAAGAATCTGAAGACTGAGCGGGTGCGCTCGTGCTAGTGATGGTGATAAGAGAATGAATCGCATCGGACGACGACGACAAACTAGTTCTGATGTACTAAGCATTGAAGAAGAAGAAGAAGAAGAAGATATAAGGGGGCGTGGCCTTGAGAAGATGAGAAGACGTCGTCTGATTTATGGACGGCGCCGAGTTGTGGTGACAGTTTTATGAGCGAGCGCATGTGAAAAGCACACGAATCTCATCTCGATTCGTCGGTTTTTGGAGCGTTTTTGGAGACGTCAACGGCGGTTTTAATGTTTTGAGGGGGCTCGAGATTCGGATGGATTCAGCTCTTGGAGAAGAATGCGATTCTGAAGACGTCAGTTTTGGATTTTGTTCGATTATTCATCCCATAGGAGTCCAAAACCGTACTTGTGGACATTTGGATTTCTAGGCCACGGCCGAGGTTTCTCAACTGGCGCGTTTTCGCGCCAGTTGAGAAATGTTCAGCGAAGCGCAGTGTACACACATACAAGAGGATCTGACTTGGCACGGTGCCAACTAGGCGCACATCATCATGCATTTTTCGATTCTTCGATTTTTCGATCAATGACTCATTTGATAGAAGGGGGATAGTGCGAAAAGTGACCGAGCAAACAAACAACACACGCTTTTTCTCCCTTCTTTTTCTCCGACGAAAGAGGTAGGGGAGGATTGCGAAATATTCCACAAGAGTTGAATAAAAAGGCGCTCGGCGCAGTGTTCCTCGTCTTCTGGCCTACGCGCGACGACGAGACGACGATGGACGACGACGACGACTTTTTCTGGTGAGTTCGGTGTTTGTGCTCGCGCGAGAGCCCGAAGAGAAGACAACTCTAGGTGCAAGAACGGTCGTCCGGCCGTCGAGAAGGATCGCGTGAAGAACGCGCTCGCCTCGTACTGTCTGTCGCATCTGAAGACCGACGCGATCGTCATGAAGACGATCCACGCGGATCCGCGAGCCGTCCGCTTTCCCGACCGTCACGATCTGTTCCCCTTCATCGGCTACTCGCTCAACAAGAAACGTCGGTGGGAGACGTGCGAGCGGCTCGACGTCGACGTCCTCGACTCGCTTCGGAAGGCCAACGACGTCGGGTGGCGAGTGTTGGTGCTCGAGCGAGTGAATCTGCGGAGCTACGTGTGGTCATGTTGGGATTACGGTAGTGCTCCCGAGCGGTTCACCGACTTGTTCATGGTGAGAAGTGTTCGGGAGTTCACGGAGCACGACGGCTTTCGGGTCACGGAGCTCGACTCGATCTTCGGGCAGAGATACTCGCACTTTGAAGCGGAGAATCGGATGCCGAGCAAGAGGGAGCCCGGTGAGCTTGAAGAGCTCGAAGAGCAAGAGCCCATCGCCGCGTACAACGTGCTCCGCGCGCCGAGCAACTATCTGCCGTTGCTCCAGAAGAAGTATCAGAGCTCGAACTTTGGCTGGGAATGGCCACACTCTGCATTTTGGCGACGCGTGGAACGGTTCGAGGATATGCTCCTAGAGCTCAGATACGGAGAGATCGAGGATCCAGACGCTCCGGAAATTGAAGACGTCGACCAGGAAGAAGAAGACGTGAACGTCATCGAGAAGCCATCTGAATTGTAAGTCGAGAAGCGAAAGTTTGAAGACGTCCGATCACTTTTGCAGTTACAACCTCGAAGATCATCTCGTCGACAAGTTTGTGTTCGTCAAGAATCGACACAGAAGACGTCGTCGTCGCACGAAGACGTTCGACCAGTGTTAACACTTTATGATCTCACAATCAAACCGCGAAAACGAACTTTGCACCGCAAATCGATAGATCCGTCATCTTCTATCACTTATCATCATCATCATTCGCACCGTTCTCAACAAAGTTTTCCGAGAAAAAAGGCGTTTTTTTTTTGTTTCTGTCAAGGGTCTGATGATGACAAAGTCATACGCTTTTCCAAATCGAAGCGAATCGGTCGTTCTTTGTGTGTGGGGGGGTGCTTTGCAGAAAGGAAGAGAAACGAAGTAGAAACGATCCTCTTCACTAGACTATCGCAATGCGAATCGTAAGAAAAGGGGGTCGGAAGTTGTAGCGTGACGACCCCGGACGTCTTCTGAATCGGATTCAGGACAAAGAGTAGACAACGAAAGGGCACTAAAATGCGTCAACGATCGAGAAAAGCGCAAGCAAAGCAAGATTGTGTCAAGGTTCCAGAAAAGCGCCAAGACACTGGGAATGCGCCACGACATCTCACTTTGCACTCTTGAAGGGATTGCGGTGGAGCGCGTTTGCATTCACAGAGAATATCGCGAAAGATGATTGCACGAGAAACGCGCCAGCACAAATTCATTGGGTAAGGCTCCAAAAACGCGTCATACCATTCCACTCCGGGCGCACGGGAAATGCGCCAGCAAAACATCGGTTGCCAGATCTGGAAAACCCTGAAAACGTCAAGTACCGCATAGCATCTACCGCGCCAGACGATCGCACGAGAAACGCGTCAGCGCGTCTACCGGTACAGATATCGAAAAACGATACAAGATAAACAGAACAATACAGAAACGTACGTATGTATGAGTTGCGTCAAAAGAAAAAGCGGCGGGTTTTGGAAATCAACAAAACGAAGCGAAAGCGCCCGCCGCCGACCAAACGACTAAGAACTGGAGCAGAAAGATAAGAGTGCTAACCCAATTTTCCGCTCCTCTTCTCACCCGCCTGTATAACCATTTAATGCATACACCGCATTCCTATCTCTTCACGATCAATAGCAGCGACAAAACCTCCCCCCCCCCCCCCCCTCCCGGCACTAAAAATCTCGTTGTGGTTGTTGTACTACTATCATTTCTGTTTTCTCTCAACATACCGCACTGACCAGTTCTCTCTCAGTTTCCCACTCTTTTTCCGTTTCCGTTTTGCACTTCGTACCAATCGACCAGACACTATGACGTCATCATCATCTTCTTCATCTTCTTCACGATCCTCACAAATCGAACTGGAGCTCAAACCGTTAAAGGAAGAAGGAGGTCAGTTCGTTGGAGCGCGTTTCCCAATCCCGAACGATTTCAGACAGGAAAACCGGGAAAACGCATAATTTGACGCACAGCGATGAGCTTCTCAAAATGGGCCGATACTCAATTGTTCTTTGCCTCTTCGTCGAGGTGGCCATGCTATCGCAGCTATCCAACACTATGCTTATGGTCTACGCAGGTAACTCGGAAACGGTAAAAGATCTCAAAAAGTGGTCAACTACAAAGTTGTTCCTCGCAAAAAGATCTACAAAATCGCAGTTGACTACTTTCTGATAGCTCCTCCGGCTCGCGAGTTGTGACGGTTTCCAGGCGCCCCGCCGCTCATCACCTCTTGCGGCAATCAAACGTTTTCCACGAACGAGCAAGCGTGTGCTCACTACGCCAAATGCAAAGAGCACCCCGAAAACATGACGTTCTCCCGTCAATTTTACGGTATTTCCGAGCAATTTCGCCTTTTGTGCGACGAGGCGAAGGTGGAGAAGTTGGGCACGTCGGTGCAGATGATCGGCGTGATGTTGGGATGTTTGGTGTTCGGACAGATTGGCGATCAGTACGGCCGCAAGATGCCGATGATGCTGTGCCTGTGCATGTGCTTCGTGTTCGGCGTCATGTCGGCGTTGTCCTCCGACTTTCGCACTTTTACCATGTTTCGCACCGTTCTCTGCTTTTTCAATGGTGGACAGAGCACGTGAGTTGGTTCTTAGAGGAATTGGGCGCCAATGGCCAGTCATCCGCATGTCATGCGCCAAGATAGTTGAGCCAGGGTGCGGCGCGGCGCGGTCGCGTCGCGGCTCCTTCCCATCCCAATCTTCCCCATTCTTCTTGCAGAATCTCCGTCGTGTACATGATCGAGAACATTCCGAAGCGGACTCGAATGTACGTCTCCACACTGATCAGCTACTCGCCAAACGTCATCCTCCTCGGCTGCCTCGCCTTCCTCTTCCAAGAATGGAGCCAGCTGGCACTCGCCATCTCATTCCTCACCGTTCCCGCGATAGTGATGCTGGCGTGAGTCGACGCGAACCGCGACGCGAACCGCAACGCGCCGCTCTTCCAGGTTCCTTCACGAGAGTCCGCGTTGGTTGATGCAAAAGGGGCGCGTCGAGAAGGCGAAGAAGGTGTTTCTGGCGATCGAGAAGTTCGACGGCGTCACGCCTTCCGAATCTCTCGACGCCGACGAGTTGGAGTCGTTTTTGGAGGAAGAGCACGAGAAGCAGGTGTCGACGAACGCGCGCGTCGGCAAACAACACTCGTTTTGGCACCTCTTCGAGACGCGCGAAATAATGACGGGCACTTTTGTCATCGCGTTCACATTGTAGGTCAAAAGTACCGTGAACCCTACAGAGAAGATCAAACTTCTGTTCCAGTTTCGCGACCACTCTGATCAACTACTCGATAATGTTCAACTTGGGCGCGGTGGCCGGCTCGATCTACATGAACTCGATATTGATCGGTCTACTGCGCTACTCGATCAGCCTCTGCTCGGGATTTCTCGACTACAAGTTCGAGCAATTCAATCGGAAAGTGTGTCACGGCGTCTGCTCGCTGTCCACCATCGCCTTCATCGTCGCCATCATCGCGTTTTGTCTCACCGAGACCACCGTCACGTTTGCCACCGTAATCCGGGCGGGCGTCCTTTTGACGTGCGCGATGACGTCGCAGGCGATCATTGTGGCGTCGATCACGTCGAACGAGCTGATGCCCACCGCGATCCGATCGATTTCCTACTCGACGGCTCAGCTGTGCTCCCGCTTCGGAATCGTCGTCGCTCCCCACATTTTCCATTTGGTATGTACATCGCAGATCAAAATGTACGAAAAGTAGTTCAACAAGGTACATTTTCAGAATTTGTACACTGGAATCGACTTCCCCTTGCTTCCATACGCAATTCTTCTGGTCATCGGACTCGCCGACTTTTTCTTCTTCAGAGTGAGTCCAAATAGAATGGACCTTAACTTTTTTGTGCGAGGAGCTATAGGAATGATGTAGTTACACAAAATGAAGAAAATTTAAAGATCTTTTGAATGGCGCAAAGATCGTCTGAAAATCTCGATTTTCAGCCCAGTTATGCTGGTTTTAATAGCATTACTTCGAATAAAATTGAAAACGGCATAACTCGGCTGAAAATTGAGATTTTCAGACGCTCTTTGCGCCATTTGAAAGATCTCAAAACCGCCTTTTTTGTGACAAAGCCAATTTAATAAAACCAATCACAAAAAAGTTAGCACTCCTCTTTTTCTTTCAGTTCCTCATCCCAGAGACCAAAAACAAGCCACTCGAAGATTTCATCGTCAATAATCGGACGAAAAGTGTTGTGAGTAACGACAAATAGAGAAAAAAAGAAAACTTTTCAACTTGTATGTACATAAACACGATCATAAAAGTGTCGAGGTTTTGACTATACGGTTTTTTACCTTCCGGAACAATGATTTGACCACTTCTCGATATTGAGTGGACATTAGCAAACAGACGATGACATTGGTCATGGTGTTCACGACGAAGAGGAATGTGAAGAAGTTGATGAGGTAGGGAAACAGGATGCTGAAATTATCGGAGAATGGTCCTCGGAATCCTGAGACCGTTCTCTGGCAAACGCGTTTGGGTATGATGAGAACTTATTGTGATATGAACCATGAAAGATTTCACAAAGTTTGTGCTCACATACTCGAAAAAAAGCTGCTGAGTGGGAAGCGTCGTGAATAGTATCAGAATGCCGGTGGGCGTCTGATTGAGGACGAAGAGGAATGTGACGAGAGTGACGAGCTTCGTCGTCTTCAAGTCCTGCTTCCGATTGGCCACCGACTGCACTGCCACTTTCCGGAAACTTCTGATGCTGCAAACCAGGCAGAGTGTCAGAATCGGCAGCACAATCGATGCGATCGTTTGAATTCCTGCGCTGAAGGCGATTAGATACTCCTGGGGGACGGCCAGAGGGGTCATGAACCAAGTTCTCTGGTGGACACCGTAGTAGGGCGCGGTGAAGTTTTCCGGGTAGCGGCTGGAACATCTGAAAGTGGAAGATTCACAAAGATGAGCATGAGGTGATACGCAACTCTTCCTCCGGTATCCACTCTGCATGAAGCTCAATTCGCGATTGTCCGTAGAAAATGCTTGTGATAAAGACACTGATGAGAATGACGAGGGTCATAGTTCTAGTGGAGAATGAGACACTCGCGAGAGACTCGAACTTGTTCTGTCGCGAAAAATGAATGACGAGGAAGCGGATGAGGTCGAGGAGAGTCGTGAGCAGTGTCACGTTACGGCGAGCCGCGTCACGAGCTCCGGACAGAATCAGCTTGATTAAAGTCTCCAAGTAGGTCGGAGGAGGTAGACTGGAATACCCATCTCGACGCGTCTAGTCACTTCCAACTCACCATATGTCATAGTCATTTGTTGTATGCTCGTTGATATAGTAAGCCAGTATGATGACCTCATTCGCCGCGATCCCTGTCATCAGAACATTGACACCGTGACGTCGTAGTGACTTCCGGGTCAGAATGAAAATGTGAACGACGTTCACCCAGAAACCAACAATCTCCACGTACAGCTGACAAATGGATAGCCATCTTGCAAACCGATAAAAGTCTCGAACAATCGGCGAGAAGTCGTTCATGAGCGAGTGATGAGACAAAATATGAAGTTCGCTTTTTCTTTGTTTTTCCTATTCACTAATTTGTTGGTTCTTGTTAAAGGAATTTGTGATTTTTGGCTTACTTTGTTTTGTGGAAAGCAGTAATAACATCAAAACGAGAAATTTCTGTCTGGAAGCTTCAGAAACGGAAAGATGATATTTACAGACAGCTCTAGCTCTTTTGTGCGGCGTTTTATAAAAATTACCTAAGAATAAAAAATGCAAAACGTTTTGTGATCTTTCGAATGGCGCAAAGAACGTCTGAAAATATCAATTTTTAGCCGAGTTATGCGAGTTTTCGTGTGACCACTTCAAGTTGCATCTGAACTCCAGGTAACAAGGGAATGTTTCGCAGTGTCAATTACAAAATTCATACATAAAATAGAGAAATTAGAAACATATTAAAACTCAAAGTACTTGGGGAACTTTTGGATGCTACTCTCGTGAGTCGTGATGACGTCTTCCAGCAGCCCGATCATCTTGTCCATCGCCGCCTCGCGCACCTACAATCCCACATCTCCCTCGTCAAACTCCCTGCTGTTATGTATCTCACCGATTCCCGGTACTCCTCGGTGACGTTCGAGTGCTCCAGCAACGGAGCGATTCCGGGCAGCACCATGAGGGTCTGCAGTGGGTAGTAGACCTGATAGCTGTCCTTCAACTGTTGCAAAGTGTACGGCACGGCGGCTCCGTCGAGCTCCTCGACAAACGTTTTGTAGTACTCCTCGAGCAGCCAGTCCAACTTCTCTCGTCGATCCTTTTTCGACAAGCACGACACGAAGAGACGGCCGACGTCTTGTGCCGGAGAAGCGAATGAGACGGTCTGAAAGACGCTGGGTAAATGGCCATTGGCGCGGTGGGGGTGGCCATTGGCCGGCAAGTGTGTGGTTGACATCGGACAGTCATCCGCGTGACAAACGCCAGAATGAGCAATCCACCCGCCAATGGCGGCAGAAAGTGGGTCACCTGGTAATCGATAATCGCCTTCAAGTTGACCCTCCCCTCGCCGTCCTTGGTGCACAAAAAGTTGGAGCTCCAAAGGTCAGAGTGCGTGAGCACCGGCCGATGTCCGAAGAACTCGGCGGTCTCCTTGAAACGCGGCAGCATCTTGCTATTCGTATAGTACTTCCGATTGATCTCCAACATCCTCTCCACCTTCTCCTGATACTCCTCGCCGAACGAGTCACGGTACATTTGCTCCGTGTGCGCGAGCGTTTTCTCGTCCATCCACTGCCCGAACACAATGTCCAGAAAGCCGGGACCGCGCGCGAACTGGAGCTCCTCCTCGCCGAGCTTCTCGCCGATCGCCGAGAAAGTGGCGACCGCACGGACGATCGGAAGCAGATCCTCCGCCGGAATCGACTCGTGCATACCGACGTGGTGTAGGTTGGCGACGTACTCTTGCATGATGTACCCCTTCAAGTTGTTCTCGTCGTCGAACGCCTTCAGTGCGTAGATCTGAAAAAGTTGAGTGCGAAAGTTTGACAGAAGAGAATGCGTTCTATCTTTTTTGTTTCAAGTCCTACAAAAACTGTTTCAACATAGGAAGTGTAGCAAATTTTAAGATCTTTCGAATGACGCAAAGAACGTCTGAAAATGTAGATTTTCAGTGGAGTTATTCAAGTTATAGTGAAGCGATGTTCAGACTTGCATAACTCTCTTCAAAATCAAGATATTGAGATGTTCTTCGCACCATTCGAAAGATCTTGAAACTGACCACTTTCAGAGAGCTCACTAACCTTGGTGAACGGAATTTTCGGATGCTTCTCCCTCAGCAGCAGCTCGTAGGTGGCCACCTCCCGGTTGTGCATCATCCGCGTCACGGCGGCCATCGTCTCGAGTCGTCCGTTGTCCCAAAACTCTTGATCGTCGAACTTCATCAGTTTGCTCATCTCGATGAACGGCAGTTGCGAGGAGATCTTCACGACGAACTTCTCCGGCAACTCGTTGCCCTCCTCGTCGGTGCTCTTCGTCCAGTCCGGCTCGACGAGGGCGATTCGAGACATGAAACCCTGAAAAACCAGAATTGAGTGCCTCGCGAACCTAGGAAAAAAGGTTTGATCCTGTTAGTTTGGCCTAGAAACGAAGAACGCCTTCAGTGCGTCACTGGAAACCGATATATCTCTGAAACTAGAAGAGTTATGAAATTATTGTCAACTACAAACTTGGTCAGCGTAAAATTTTCCATGTTTTTGTAGTTGACAACTTTCTCATAGCTATCCTAGTATTCAAGATATACCCAGTCAAAGTTGAACTTCAATGGGGACCCTTCTATTATACGGTTCACAAGCTCACCTTCATATCACTGATGTTAGTGACCTTCCGATTCTGGCCAAAAGTTGCCGTAGTGTCAAGAGCCTTCTGCATTTGCTCCTCGACCTCGCGCCACGTCACATGAGTGCCAAGAAGGCCATCAGCCACCTCGTGCAGAGACATTTCGAAGGAGAAACAGAAACTTGGCGAGTTCAAAAGTGAAGAGCCTCACTCTCCCACCCGCTCACTTTTATATCGATTCCAACCTCACAAACTCCGATTCCTTATCTAGTTTCACTCGTTTTCATCGATAGGCGTCAAGCGTCGTGACGGTTAATGCGGTCGTCAGAAAAAGTGTGGCCTAGGCTAGAAACCATGAGTGTGGTTTGGTGTGCGGCCACGCGGCAGACACACACAAATAGTGTGAAAAGAGGCGAGCGACGAGAGAAAGGAATGGTCGATCAATTCGACGTCGACGAACCTTTTTTGCTCTTGTGACTTCTAATGTCCGGTATTTGGAAACGAAGTGAGGTGAGCATGATGTCTGACCGCACTTTTACTATGCAAATGTATAGTCAACCCTACATCGCGCCCCACTGTACCAAGCGCCAAGTCTCAACATTTGCAAAACCTCGGTCATGGCCTAGAAACCCTCCACGAAACAGTTTATTGCTTATAAAACTCTGGAAACTTTTTCAAATTCTGCTCATAGATCTCAATCGCGTCCTCCATCAGTCCGATCATTTTATCGATCACCGATTCGTACTCTTCTCCTTCTTTGACACCTTCATTTGACGCCATTCCAGCGATGCTCGGTATCATCACCATTCCCATGACGGGGAAGAATATCGAGTAGGAGTCGAGGAGCTGAAAGTGGATACAGTAATCTTGCACGAACTCCATAGCACTTGCGATAGGTACCTGTTGGAAGGAAAAGGGCGCCGTTGTTCCATTCAACTCTTCTAGAAACGTTTTGTAGTACAATTCCAGCAATTCTTCGGTTTTCTCGCGTCTTTCTGTCTTACTGAGCATGTAGGACAGCAATCGGGACAAATCCAGCCCGGGACTGCACCAGGACACTGTCTGAAATTGAACATCAAAAGTTCTAGTTGTGAAAGTGAGCTCCAGTGTACCTGGAAGTCGATGATCGCTTTGAGGCACATGTCGGTGTCACTGAACAACAAGTTCGAATTCCACAGATCACAATGGCCGAGAATTGGTTTGTGGGCGAGAAACGCGGAAACTTTGGACATCTTCTTCAGAAATATCATTTCCTTGTAGATGTTCCGATAGATTTGAAGCATTCTATCGCACTTTTCGTGGAACTCCTCGGGAAACGCGTCTTTGATCTCGTTGCATATCTTATCGACGCCCTGAAACCCAAAAATGAGCAGTGAATGGGCTCAAAAGAGCCCACCTCTTGATCCTTGAGCTCGTTGAGAAAATCCTCCCAGCAACTCAGACTGCCAACGAATTCCAGCTCACTTCCAGGGAGTTTCTCTCCGAGAGCCGAAAAAGAGGCGATGGCTCGGATGACTGGAAGTAGGTCACGAGCCGAAATGCACTGGTTCATCGGCAGATGTCGATGCGGAATGTACTCAAAGACCAGGAACGCTTTCAGATCCGACGGATCTTCTCGGTTGAACGACTTCGAGCAGTACACCTGAAAGTGATCACTCGAGAGCACTCGAAGTCTCTGACGACTGAAATACCTTCGGATACGGTATTCTCGGGTTCCCCTCTCTCTCCAACATCTCGTACACCTTGACCTCCCTTTCATGAAACGTCTTGGACATCGGTGTCATCCCAGTCACGGTCACTTCCAGCGACTTTTGATTCGTGACACGAGCGATTTCAATCATCGGCAGAAGGGAAGCAATCTGAATGCTCTTCTTGGTTTGGCTCTTTCGAAACCTCTTGTGCTTCTCTGTTTGTTACTCTTTTCTATTTGTACAGTGTATCTTCCAAACTGTTTTCCAGTTTTTCCGATTAGTTCTCCTACCTTCACGACCAACTTCTCAGGCAGTGCCACCTCCTGTTCCTTCCCGTTTTCGTATCGCCAGTCCGGTTCGATAAGTGCGATGCGTGACAGGAAACCCTGAAAAACAGAGAAGGGAAGTTAGAGAACGCAGCGTTTGGGCCGACTAGGGCCTTAATTAGGCTTTCTTTTGGGCCGGCCCCGTCAAGTTTACTCTGATAGAAGGGCACCCGCAAGGTTCAATTTTAACAGAGTATATCTTTGAAACTAGAATAGTTAGAAAAAAGTTGTCAACTACAAAAACGTGGGAAATTTTACGCTGATCATGTTTGTAGTTGACAACTTTTTCATAACACTTCTAGTTTCCAAGATATCAAAGTTTGAAGCTCACGCACTAAAGTTCCAGTCTTTTATAGTTTTTATGATACTTTCAGCCGTTCAAAATCTTGAAAAACCACTTGTTTTCTCGAAAAAAAATCGAGAAAAAAGAAGAGGTACAAGTTTTTTTCCACTTTTCACGTTTGAAAATAGAAATTTCAGACAATTCTGTCTCGGTATTGCGAAATTTGCGATTCTGAGAAAACTTCTGTCAAAACGTGAATTGTACCTTCAAATCTCCGATATTCGTCACTTTTTTCCCGTCACCAAATGTGGCGGTCGTCTGAAGACACGTTTGCAACGCCGATTCCACGTCGTGCCACGTCACATGGGTGCCAAAAAAGCCGTCTTCGGCGGGAATGAACAGAGACATTTTGGAGATTGTGAACTGGTTGAACGTTGTATGAAATGCGAGCGGGAGAAAGTGAAAGAGAGAGAGAGAGAGGGAAGAGAAGAAAGCGAAAAAGAAGACGAGAAAGAGAAAGATAGTGGGGGAGAAGATAGTGAGGAGAAGAGAGAGGAGGTTCGCGGCAGTTGGACGCAAACAAATGACCTCCACAACATGCGAACCAAAAAGTAATAGATCTTGAGAAACATCTGGGAGAGTACACAGAAAAGCGGTGGTCGGGTCCTACCACGAAAACATCCAGGTAGGTACCATAAACTTTTTTTCGATTAGTCATCTGTGCCGTTAATCTCATTGTTTTCGAACCGCGCTTTCTCAGATTAAATTTCTCATATTTAAGTTTATGATGATTCGAAAAGAAATACGTTAAAGGATTTTGTTTACCAATTTGGTTTCGTGGCGAGACCCGCCACCCGTTTGTTTGTAGACTCTCGATGTTTTTCAACCTTTTGATAACACTTTATCGAAAAATTATCATAAAACAGTCATTTCAACACATAAAACTCGGGAAACTTTTGGCGATTCCGCTCATGCGTCTCAATGACATCTTCGATTAATCCGACGATTTTGTCGACGTCCTGCTCGCCGCCCTCGTGAGCCGTCATTTGAAGGATTCCCGGAACGATCATCATTCCCATGACGGGGAAGAATATCGAGTAGGAGTCGAGGAGCTGAAAGTGGATACAGTAACCTTGCACGAACTCCATAGCACTTGTGATACCTGTTGGAAGGAAAAAGGAGCTGTTGTTCCATTCAACTCTTCTAGAAACGTTTTGTAGTACAATTCCAGCAATTCCTCGGTTTTCTCGCGTCTTTCTGTCTTGTTGAGCACACAAGCGAACAATCTCGACAAATCCAGCCCGGGACTGCACCAGGACACTGTCTGAAATGAAAATCGAAAGTTCTAGTTGGGAAAGTGCGCTCCAGTGCACCTGGAAGTCGATGATCGCTTTCAGAATCGTGTCGGTGTCACCGAACAACAAGTTCGAATTCCAAAGATCACAGTGACTCAAAACTGGTTTGTGACCGAGAAACTCGGAAACTTTGGTCAACTTTTTCACGAAAGTCATGTCTATATAGGACTTTTGATAGATTTCGAGCATCCTGTCGCACTTCCCGTGGATCTCCGCGGGAAATATCTCTTTCATCTTTTGACAAGCTTTCTGGAGGCTCTGAAACCCAAAAATGAGCAGTGAATGGGCTCAAAAGAGCCCACCTGTTGATCCTTGAGCTCGTTGAGTATCTCCTCCCAGAAACTGACATTCCCAACGAATTCCAGCTCACTTTCAGGGAGCTTCTCTCCGATGGCCGAAAAAGAGGCGATGGCTCGGATGACTGGAAGTAGGTCACGAGCCGAAATGCACTGGCTCATCGGCAGATGTCGATGCGGAATGTACTCGAAGACCAGGAATGCTTTCAGATCGGACGGATCTTCGCGGTTGAACGACTTCGAGCAGTACACCTGAAAGTGATCACTCGAGAGCACTCAGAGTCTCTGGCGACTGAAATACCTTCGGATACGGTATCCTCGGGTTCCCCTCTCTCTCCAACATCTCGTACACCTTGACCTCCTTGTCATGAAACATCCGTGTGACTGGCTCCATCGCCGGCACTTTCACCTCCTCCAGCGCCCTGTTCCCGGTGAGACGAGCGAATTCGACCAGCGCGAGCTGCGAGGCAATCTGCAATTTCCGTGTGTTTACAAGAGAATCGAAACAGGTGATTTTCTCGCGCTCTCCGGCGTACCTTGACGACCAGTTTCTCAGGCAACCGATGGCTTTCGGAAGCGATGTTTGAGCCTTTTTCATCTCGCCAATCGGGCTCAACGAGCGCGATTCGAGACAGGAAACCCTGAAAAAGTCGCGGGCGGGTGGGAAGCAACACGGAAACTTGTGTCGACCTTCATTTCGCCGATGTTCGTGACCTTCTTCCCGTCGCCAAACCGCGCGTTGGTCTGAAGACACGTTTGCATCGCCGATTCCACGTCGTGCCACGTCACATGGGTGCCGAGAAGTCCGTCGTCCGTAGGAATATACAGAGACATTTTGGAGACGATTGGGTGGAATCGAATTGTGAAACTAGACTATTTGGCGGTTTGGAAAGGGAACAAAGAGGGAGTAATGAAACAAACAAGACGAGACGGGGGGAAGGAAAATAGTATAGAAATACCGGGTGACCGAGGGGTTTTTTGTTTGCAAACATTGAAAAGTTGATGACTCAGTTTTGAGAGCGATTTCGAAATCGCGCTGGGCCGGCAAGCCTGACAGCGGCCAGGCATCCGCTTGACATACGCCAATGGCGTCACAGAAGGGTCAACTATTTAACGTACACATGCGCAGATCAAGAATGCAACGTGGCACCCGCAATGTTCCCATGTTCCCAGCAGTAGTCCAGTTCTTCTTTCCGCTTTCGAATGTTTAGTTAGGCCACGACTACTATTACTACTATCATGACCATGATCATCATGACCACAATGCGTTTCCCATCCCGACTCCACAAACAAACATCTTCCCGCTTCCTATAAAAGGTTCACGAATTCAAACTGAAAACATCATCGGAAGGCCAATAATGGCTGTACTACTCCCTCTGATCGTTTTCGCATTCTCGGTGAGTGAGTGTCCCCCCTGTGCTCCTGAGAGTCTTCGAGCTCTCACCAAAGAGCTCTCTTGTTTTTAGTGCTCGTGTGCTCTCGGCTCCGCGGGCTCCGTCGTCGTCGAAGGCTCCGAAGACCAATTGTTGACGAGAGAGGGAAGCGGAATTGTGGAGCCGGTCGCCACGAAGATCACCGTCGAGCTCGTCTCCAACCGTCCATTCGATCCGGAGAAGAACGCGTCGAACTTGAAGATTGTCCGAGATACGGTAGGCACGCAGGCCTTCCGAAGAGTAGGCACGTCTTCAGGTCGACGCCTACTCGCGCTCAGAAGGCGTCCGCTACCCGTCCGACAACATCCGCCAGACGATGGTCGATCACGGCGGCAAGTTCGCCGTCCTCTTCCGAATCGACGACGACGACGCGAGATGCGACGAGGTGCGTCGTTTCGTGCGCGGAGCCAAACGACACTCGAAAGAGCTCGCGTACGCGGTGCTCAAGTGCAACGGCGAAAAGACTCTGGTCTTGTGATTATCACGCACTTTATTATCATTTGAATATATCGAGCGAGAGAGAGTTAACGGAAAGAATCAATAAATTAGTGTTTTGTCGCATGTTATGTATCTATTATCACTGGAGAAGAAAGTTCGAAAAATGGGAAGAAGATGGGTGGGCGGAGTCAAGTGATAAGATATCTGAATTGTCTTAAAATTGCAGTTAACAGGGGGGAGGGGTTCAGGAGGAACATCCAAGAGAGTGGGAGAGAGATCAGATGGCGGCGAAGGCGACGACGAGCGCGGTGAGTCCGACGGTGATCATCGAAGTCGTTGTCGGTGCCGAGTTGCACGCGTCGCCGTAGCAGCAGCACGTCATGCCCGACAAGCCGAACGTCGACGTATTCTGGCAGTTGGCCACCGAGTTGGCGATTCCGTTCATCTGAAACATCGGCCCCCTTTAACTATACACTTTGATACGCTACTCTACTGCCGAGTAGTATGTGTCGCGCTAATTAGAAAATGCAGACGCGTATGGGCGTGTGTACGTGCGCGCGCTCTCTCTCTCTCTCTGTGCGAGCCTAGTGACCATGTGATATTTGTTGGCGGGCTCTCTGAGAGCCCTGGCTCACAGCTCCGCGAGCCCGTCACAGCAGGTGATACACATTCCGAGTGGTGCTATGGTAACGGTGGGAAAAAGAGTGAATAGGAAGGAGTCGTCAGCGGCTCACCGTGCAGTTCATCGTTTGGCACTGTTTCGTGTAGGTGCCGCGAGTGTAGTCGACCACTTTGACGCAAGTCAGCGAGCCGAGACCGCAGTCCTGAAAAGTTCGATGACTTGAGCCGAAAGAGCCTAAGGAAGGGTACCTGAGGTTGGGAGGTGTCGGCGGCCGACAGATTGCCGGAGGCCACGATGTGACACTTGAGCGCCTCGGCGGACATCACCGCAATGGTGACGGTGAGGAAGACGGTGCGGAGCATGACGAACGACGAGCTGAGCAGAATGGGGGAGCACTGGAATGGAAAGTTGGTTGGAAGAGGATGTTGACGCGACGAGAGAGGGGACGAAATGAGAATGTGGAGGATGAAGGATGAAGGGGAAAGGGAGGGGAGGGGATAGAAGCCCTATACTCGATCAGCTCGCTGGGCAGGAAGGAGACAGGAAATTGGAAAGTCGGGCGCCCCGAAAAGGGCGGACACTGAGCTCGTGGCGAGCCCGGAGAGTGTGTATGTGACACTGAAACTTGCGCTAATCATATAATTGTGGTGCGAGAGAAGCTCGCGCGCGCGCGCGCTCCCGTAACAATGGCAACCGGAGTGAAACACGAAGAGAGAGGAAAGTGGGTAATGAGAAAGAGAAAAAGTGAGTGAGAGAGAGAGAGAGAGAAGAGGAAAGGAGGCGTTGCCCTTAGCTCCCTCCTCTCTTCCAACCGGTAGAGCTTTGCTCATTGGACAGAGCCCCAAGGCGCCGAGCCAAAAGTGGGCGGAGCCTTAGCTTCTCCTCTCTCTTTCTCTCTTTTTCACTCTCTCTCCTTGCCACGTGACTCATCAATCACCTGACATGAGAAACGAGGCGAGCCTGAAAGAAGGACTACTACATAGAGGAGCCAAGGGGCCTCTGGCGAGCTGCACATGTAAATGAGAAAGAGCTCCTTCTCGTGTGAGCTCGGAAGCCATAAAAAGAGCACACAGTGGAGTGGATGGAGATGAAGATGACGTGGCACGGAGCGGTCGCAAGGGAAGAAAGAAACAAACATCATTATTTCTTCACATATGCTGATAAGTGGATCAACGACGGAAATTGGATCGAGATGGCGGACTTGAGGGCTACAAAGTTTGGAAGTTCCGCGTGGCCTAGTTTTCACGCGCGAGGAACTTCGGCCCCCGCGAGTTCTTCTAAGAATCGGTTTGAAGCGAGCGATACGTGGAAGTCGAACTTTTGAAAGTCACGAAGGAAAGTTGGCCTACTGTAGTTTTGACCCCCTTGATAAGTAGATCGAACTGGATTAATTGAACGACTATGCGAGACTAACTGGAAGTTTGAAAATTCTGCGTGGCCTATGTTTTCCATGAGGAAACTTCGGCCACAAGGTTCATCGCCGAAACCTGCGATGCGCGAAGATCGAACAACTCGAAGGATCTTTGGCCGGCCTACTGTAGGTCTGACCTACTTTGCCGATAAGTAGATCAAATGAGGAATTGCATTATACATACGTTCTGATGGCGGTGACCGAACTATGGATTAGGTGGAAACTTCGGCCACGCCATACTCCCGACAACTAGCCGCTAACTAGGGACGCGTGTTTGCGTGGCCTAGATTTCTCACAAAGAAACTTCGGCCAATACGTTCTTTGCGTGATGTTCGAGCATTTCGCACTGTCAAAAGTGTCTTTGGCCTACTGTAGTTTGACCCACTTTCCGCAAACGCTTGCTTCACCGATCCCTCCATCTTTTCCAACTTCGATGCTGATGTTTTGTGGCTCACCGAGCCACTACCCATGATCAGCATCAGTGTCTGGGAAATTGGAAACGAGTTTTCGACACACATACATATGCCCGAGCGACCGCATTCTCTCCACTTTTTTCTCCCATCACTCCATCACCATCCCATCACCAAATCTCAATTTCACTAACTCAACAACACTCTTCCCGCTTGTCACCCAAAAAAAAGGTGAGTTTTTACAAATGATTTATCTCAAACACATTTATCCAAAAAAGCAAAATATATTTTCCATGTTTTCGATATCCATAAGAAGAAGAGATTTGAAGAGTAAAAGTATAGAGTTGGGAGGGGGGGGGGGTAATGTTTATCACAGAGGAGCACAAAAATTGGTGGTGGTGGGGGGATAATGAGCCTCTAGAGAGCATATAATTAGTGAGAGCGAGGGGAGGGGAGTGAGAAGAACTTCGAGATTCTGACTTGGATTGGTGATTTTCGATCGGTTATGTAGTTATGTACATAAGCAGTTAATAGACAGGAAGAGGGACGAAGGGGGGTTCCAAGAAGAAGACGTGAGTCACTAGGAGAGCAGGAACGCCGACGTGACGACGGCCAGAATCGATGAAGCGAGTGGGAGCATCGACGGGCTCGCGTTGCATCTGAAAATCGGAATCTAGTGGCGGGTTACTGTAGTCAACGGGTACGCGAACACCGAAAAGAGGCGGGGCTTCGGATTCTTGCTGACCCGGAGAATCTGTGCCCTCTGTAGTTTGACCTACTTATGTATACCTAGACTTTTATTACAGTATCTTCGCGGCCCTTGTAGTTTGACCTACTATCTTTCGCGCTGTTATGTATCTGGTACGCAAACACCGAAAAGGGGCGGAGCCAGGGTCTCCAGCAGTTGGTGTTCGCGGACTTTACTTTGAACCGCCTGTAGTTTGACCTACTAACGTCCTTACAGCCGTGGGGTACTGTAGTTAGAGAGTCCTTCGTACGCAAACACCAAAAAGGGGCGGGACCCTGGTTTCGTACGGAAGTATGACATCCGTGACTTTAAGCTTTCTGTACTTTGACCTACTTACTTCCTCCTTCCCTCTTCTTCCTGCTCAATCGCTCACCCGAGGCTCACTACCGTAACCCTCTTTCGGTTAGCAGCAGCGGGACTTTCACCTGTTGAACCCGAGGGGAGGAAGTAAACAAGAATGACACGGTCACGAAGGGACATTCCAAGTATTCTGGGAAGAAGACCAGTTCTACTACCCGCATCGCCAACAACATCATCACACCCGTACCCGTCACCATAGCAGCAACACGTTGACATGATCGATGTGCCGCTGGTCGAGTTGAAGCAGTTGGCCGGCGCCTGAGTGACACCTGCTTGAGTCTGAATAATAAAGTGTCAGCCGAGGGAGAGAGAGATGGTGATAATGATGATGACTCACCGTGCAATTCCCGATCTGGCACTGTTTCGAGAAGACGTTGCGCGTGTAGTCGGTGATTTTGACGCACGAGTTGGCGCCGATGGGGCACTCCTGAAGCGAGGTGCTCGTCGTGATCGCGTTCGGATCGGCAAGACTGCCCGACAGGATCAGATGACACTTGAGCCCGTGCGCGGCTCCGTAGAGCCCGGCCAGGACGAGGAGCATCGTTTGAGGCGACATGGGTGCTGTTGATACTGAAATAGTGCAATCTGTTCTCGGTGTCGTTGTGTGGTGAGCTCAAAGTGAGAAGAGAAAACGAGGGGAAGAAGAAGAAGAAGAAGAAGAAGAAGCCAATGAAGACGACGAAAACCGACTCTCTTGTCGTCGACAACGACAACACTAATCAGAGCCCCTGTCGGCTCGCGGAGCCCGTGACAAGGGAGAACGAGAAAGAAAGAGAGAGGGGGAGAAAGAGGTCTCAGTTGTTGGTTGCCATGCTCACATACACACACACCCCAAGAGCCCCGTGTCGCAGCCGCCGCCTGATTCGATTCGAGGCTCGAGCTCGAGCTCGAAAGAGAGAATGAGAGCTCCGCGCGTGCGCGCTCGTACCACCTGCGGCAACAGGCACATTGGAAGCCGAAAACGAGAGAGCCACCTGAAAAGTTGTACAACACACGTGACGGAGCACATAATTACACTTTGAAAACGAGACGAGATTGGGTGGGAAAGCGGCGGCGGAGAAACCTTTCAAAATGAGCCGAGCTTGAGCCCGCTGTGCACATGCAATACTAATAACTACTGGCCGCGTGGAAAAAGTGGCGGGAGTATTGGAATTGGAAGTGATCTTTTGAGCGTTTCCCATGCGACCATAGTTCGGTTTCGCACTTTCAGAAGCATCGGAGAACCGCCGTCGCCGCCTCGTGAGGGATGCACTTTTTGCGGGAGACGATGACTTCCTTTGAAGGTCGTGAGAGCTACTCTATCGACGTCATCAAGAGAGGAAGGGAGTTGTCTGAGCGGTGAGAGTCCGGTGCGATCCGAGGGATCTTCCAGATTCCGTAGGGGTATGGCTGAAACTGCCAGGAACGAAGATTTCAATACTACATTGCACTCTGCTGAACTGGAGGGTACTGGGCGCGAAAGTTTGAAAATGGCCGAGAAGTCTGTTGGGTGAACCTCGGACGTGGCCTAGAAATCCAAATCTTCATGTCGTCGATGTCCTGCGGAGGTGAGCCAATTAGTCAAACTCTAGAAGATTTTCGCGCGTGATTTGTTCCAATTTTCAAACACATCTCTTCCAGTTTTGTTGGAACTGATCTCGGCTCAGCCCTTGCCTCCAAGCTAAGACCCTTCCTTGGCCCGAAGCTACGGTAACATTTTTGCCCAATTTGAAGCACATTCCCATGCCTAAGCCTAGGCTCACCCTTAGGCCCAAGCTCAGGCTTATCCTCAGGCCCAAGACTAGACTGATTCATATTGGCCCAAGGTTAGGCTCATACTCACGCAAGCTCAGGCTTATCCCTATCCCCAAGTTTAGTCTCATCTTTAATCACAAGGCTAGGCTCATCATAATGCCCACGGCTAGGCTCATCCTTAGGCCAATTTTTCGGATCATCCTTAGGCCCAAGGTTAGGCTCATCCTTAGGCCAATTCTTCGGATAATCCTTAGGCCCAAGGTTAGGCTCATCCTTAGGCCCAAGCTCAGGCTTATCCCTAACCCCAAGGTTAGTTTCATCTTTAATCACAAGGCTAGGTACATCCTTAGGCCAAAGGCTAGGCTCATCCTTAGGCCAATTCTTCGGGTCATCTTTAATCACAAGGCTAGGCTCATCCTCAGGCCCAAAGATAGGCTCATACATCGAAAAAGACCCATCAATGAGGAGCGACATGATTTTCCTTGTGGAATGCCTGACTCATTTTCATTCTGCCATCCAACTAAGTTGACTCATTTCGACACTCAAACCCGAAATCTCACGTTTTGTTGTTCTCCTCTAACACATTCGGCAATATTTCGCAATCTCTGGCTCAGGGCTCGAGCTCAAACTCGAAACGTTTCCAATTATCATTTCCATTTTCTGCTCACGAGTGCTCGCGCAAAAAAGAAGGGGAAAGAGAAGAGAAAAAGCGAATGGCCGGGGGGAAGTTCACGCAACGTGGAAAGGAAATTGGTGCGAAACGAGAGACGAAACGAGAGTGATTCACAGATTCATTTCGGAAATTTGCTGGCGAAGCGAAGCGGCGAGACAAACATGCTTTTCATTATAGTCGTCAATCTCATTTCCTGCGTCCTCGTGATGGCCACGTTTTGCTCGACGGACGGACGGAAGGCGGCGAGGCTCGAGAGAAAAGACACGCTTCTCATGGTTTCTGACAACTTTTTGGTGAGCGGAACACTTTGAGAATAAATGAGGAACTGATCCAATTGGCGGTTTTGAAGGCGCCACTGGCGGTTCGAGTGCGGATACCTGGCCGATGTCAGGCGTCAATCCGCAATTTTGTCAGAGGCACAAAACTTTTCGAGAAGATAGATCTGATTGTAAGGATTCGATCGATATCCCAACTTGACTGTTTTAGAGCAGTGAGATGGTAGATATAACGATTTTTCGAAGGTTTTAACTTTATCGGACCGTATCTCGGTTGCGAGAAGTTGAAAACGGTCAAGTTGGGGTATCAATCGATTCGTCGCAATCTGATCTATCACGTCAAAAACTGAAAATAGACATGAAACTGCTCTATTCAAAGTTACAAGACAAAATCTAAAACCAAGTTTTCTCCCCTCAGGACCCGGACGATCCGGAATCGTCGAGCCTTCGCGGCGTCTCCAGCGACATCGTGTTCCCCAACCAAATCACGACGGCTCACTCCACCACGATCACCAACGCGACGTCTTCAACTCCAGAATCGACGACATCAGAATCGGTCACAGCGACGTCTCCGCTCACTTGAAAACAGTGTACATTTGAAATGAAGACTGAACGAAAGAACCCAAATCCGTTTTATGACCGCGGTCTGATGATGTCACTTTTTGGATATAAAAAAGGAACAAGGAACACAAATTGGGGAAGGGATGATGTAGCGGATGATGATGATGATGATGGGAATGAAAGAAAAACAAAGCAAAACATGAAATGAATGGCATGAAAGATCATAGTTTGAGAATCGAAACATTCCAAAGTGTACAGCCAAAATGCTCTCGAACTGATCGTTTTGCCTTTGTTTCAAAGTTCGGATCATGATGCATCCGCGCTCCACCGCACTTTCCCCTGAACATCAACTTTGACAGGGTATATCTCAGAAACTAAAAAAGTTACAAAAAAGTTGTCAACAACAAAAAAATGGGAAATTTTACGCTGATCATATTTGTAGTTGACAACTTTTTTGTAACTCTGCTAGTTAACGAGATATTCCGGTTTGAATGCGTTAACGATAACCCTGCGTCTCCTCGATCGGCGTACTCTCTCTCTCTCTCTCTCTCCTAAAAAAAAAGAAGTGCAGTAGAGCGCGATTCAATGTCCTGTTCATCTAATGTACGATTTCTGAAGATGTGCACTTCTGAAGACGTCAGGCAGATAGCAAACTGTACTTGGGTGCATCGTGACGTGTTTCATGAATCGTCCCTAAAGTAATCTTCAATGCATACATAATCAGGTCGCATAAAACTTTTTCAGCGACAGAGAAAAAACACACGAAAAATGTGCCATGAGTCAGTTGTATCGACGGTGGAGAGAGAAAAAGTTCAACGCCTCCGACCCGCTTCGTTTCTGGTTTGACCGTAATCCGCTTTGTTTCGCATTCCATTCCATCCCTCCCCCCCTCCACATCTCCGTTTCACATCAACCACTAACACGCTCGCAATTCACTGAAAACGACTCTTTTTTTTTGGCCGGGGCGGCGTGCGTCAAATGCGTTTGCTATCATTTTTCTCGTCGGCCACCACACTTTTCGCGATCGTTGGCGTCGGCGCGCAGTTGAATGTGGATGAGGTGTTGAGTCAGAATAAGCTCGACGTCGTCACGTCTTCTGAGGGCTCCGCACGGTTCAGCGACGATGAGCTGGCAAAGGTGAGGGAGGAGGATTACGGTAGACGCCACGTTTTGACCCACTGTTTTGAGTGAAGACGTTCCCGCGGACGAATGTGCAGCGGATGAGGCAGGCGCTGCGGTCGGTCCGCCAGAACTGGTCGGCGAAGTTGCAAGCGATGCCGGCGAGGAACTTGCAGTCCTCCTCCGGAACTGTAAGTACCTCGGGACAAGGATCGGAGTCGAAGATCCTGCGAGAAAAGCCGAGAGATCGGATAAAAGTCGAAGGGGACACTCTGCACCAGGTCAACCGCGCCGCCGGACTCAACGATGTCCTCTACCAGGGAGATATGGTGTTGACCGAGTGAGTCCGGGGGGAAAAGTCCCACTTGAGAGCGCTTCTGATTGTTTAGCGATCAAATCGCAACGATTCTGGAGGCACAACAACAAGACGGCGGCGAGCAGACTGTGTCAAGAGCCAAACGACAGGCCTATCGGTAGGTTCGGGCACAGAAGTGTGCCTAACTTTTTTGCGCTGAGTTCTGCGGAAATGATGTTAACACAAAAAATGTAGAAAATCTTTTGAGCTTTCGAATGGTCAAAAGAACATCTGAAAACCTCAATTTTCAGCCGAGTTATACTGTTTCAAGCCGACTTGGTTAATCTGTTCACTGAAACTTGCATAACACGGCTGAAAATTCAGATTTTCAGATGCTCTTTTGACCATTTGAAAGATCACAAAATTTGCCATCTTTTCTGTCACCAGACCAGTCAGACCCCTCTAGTTTCTCTTAGTATTTCAGCGATCGCTATTACCCGTCAACCACATGGGGAACATCTGTCTATTACTACTATGACAGAACCGCAAGTGAGTTTTCTTTTTATGACACTCCCCGCACAACCATTTCATGTGCAATATAATGCGACATAAAACAAAAGATATGGTAGTTCAAAAAGTCACAAAGTTCAGCGCCGAAAATCATCAAAGCGTTCGAGCAGGCGGTCGCGTTTTGGCAAAACGTCACGTGCATCAACATTTATCAGAGTAGCACTGGTTGGTTTTCGTTTTGTTGTTATTACACTTGAGCTGGAAATGGGTTGAAAGCTGAGTTGGTTCCAGCTGTGAACCGAATTCGAGTCTTCAAAGGGCAGGGGTGCTATTCGTACGTGGGACGCATCTCGGGCGTCCAGGACTTGTCACTGGGCACCGGATGCGAGGAGTTCGGCACGGCGGCTCATGAGCTCGGACACGCGCTGGGCTTCTTTCACACACAGTCCAGATACGATCGCGATAACTACATCTCGATCAACTATGCGAACATTGATGTGAGTGACGGCGACCGCGACGCGGAGCCTATATGCGACGCGTGTCTTTTCAGCGCTCCTACGTGGAACAGTTCGACAAAGAGTCGTCGTCGACGAACTACAACTACGGAATGCCGTACGACTACGGATCGATAATGCAGTACGGTGCGACGAGCGCCTCGTCGAACGACAAACCGACGATGGTGGCGCGTGACACCGAGTACCAGGACACGATGGGCTCGGACTTTGTCGGCTTCTACGACATCTCGATGATGAACGAGCACTACAAGTGCAAAGAGCTCTGCCCGTCGGTCACGTCGGCCCAGTGCACGAACGGCGGATTTCCGAGCCCGCGCAACTGTGCCGTGTGCATCTGTCCGTCGGGTTACGGTGGCGACGTGTGCGACCAAAGACCGCCGGGATGCGGTGAGAGTCTGAACGCGACGACGGGCTGGCAGACGTTGAGCAACACTATTGGGGACGGACTGCCGCAGTTGCGGGACAATCACACCATGTGCAACTATTGGGTGCGGGCGCCCGAGGGACAGGCCGTCGAGATTCGGATCAACGCGCTGACGACGGTGACCATCGACGGGTGCATCTTTGGTGGCATCGAGTTGAAGACGAACAAGGATCAAAAGTTGACCGGATACAGGTGGGGTCAGGCAAAACGGCACCATCTTTTTTCCGATGTGTTCTATCAGAATGACCCAATTACACAATATGTAGAACAGATCAAGATCTTCCAAATGGCGCATAGAACGTCTGAAAATATCAATTTTCAGCCGAGTTATGCAAGTTTTTCGTGGATTTTCTTAATGGTTAACTTCAAAGCATCATAACTTTCTTCAAAATTAAGATTTTCAGGCGTTCTTTGCGTCATTTGAAAGATCTTAATAATTACAAACTTTTTTATAACTAGGTAATCCCAGTAGCTCCCCATACAAAAAAGATATGACCACTTTCAGGTACTGCTCCTCGGCCGACCAGAACACTGTGCATCGTTCCACGGGCTCACTCGTCCCAATCGTCATGTTCAATCGATACGCGAGCACCAAGGCGATACTCGACTATCGGGCAGTGACGCCTTCTGCCGACACGTCTTCCGGCACGTCTTCATCGTCGTCGTTCTCCACATACTCGCCACTCGTCAGCAGTTGCCAAGACTTGCATCCAAAGTGAGTGAAGGAAGTCCGCGTTGCGGTCGCGTCGCGGTTATCACCCCACCCGAAACCCATCCACCCGTTTGACACCGTTTTCAGCTGCGGCTTTTACCAGTTTTTCGGGATGTGTCGAGTTAGGAAGATTAGAAGAAACTGTCGATTCACGTGTCGCGACTGTCCACGTGCCAATCAATATAACTTTGAGAACTTTAACGACTACCCGAACCCATTTAACACCAACTATTATAACTACAATAACAACCGACGATGGTCGGCGTGGTTCTGAATGATTCGTCGGTTGGGTTGTTGCAGTTGCGCCGCGTACGCATGGAATGGCTTCTGTGTTAACCCGTTCTACTCGCTTCAAGCCCGTCATTACTACTGCGCCTACACGTGTGGCCTGTGCTGGATGAATGATAATAACAGTAATGGTGGTGGTAATAACAATTTCAATAACTTTTACGGCGGTAATAACAACTATAACTATGGCTAGACTTGTTTTGTGTCCGGTGACCGCGACGCGGCCCGATCGCCGCGTCGCGGCTCATGACTATGCGGGTGTGTCTGACCGTTTCTCGCTTTCAAAAGTGTTTTGCATTCGAATAAAGTGTTGAATGATGCCAAAGTGCACTTTATCTTGAGAGAGCAAGAGAGATAGAGAGCTCTTCCGGATGTGGCCAACTCTGAATTATTCATGCTGCTCATTCCTCACTCCGCTGAGCCAAACGGAGCCAAAACGGAGCTCATTTCCGTTCTCACACTCTCTCTCTCTCACTTGCTCGCCGAGCCCCTAGGCAACCGCTACCTCATTTCCTTTTCCTTTCCCACAAGTCCCGTCCTCGACATGTCTGCCGCCGCCGCCGCCGAGACGCCGCCGCCGAAAACGTTGAAAGAATACACGCGGAGCGATGTGGAGCAACACTGCACTCACGACGATTTGTGGCTCATTTTTCGGGGGAAAGTGAGTTTTCACCTGTCTTCTGCCACACTTTAATCATCTCGATTCTCATTTTCAGGTGTACAACATGACTCCGTACTTTAATCAGCATCCGGGCGGATTAGCGATTCTCCGATACGCCGGAAAGGTATGTATGTTGAGGCGGATTAGAGGAGAGGGCAGGAGCCAGAGACTGGCAGTGGGGAAGCTCGGGAAAACGGAAGAGTGCTAGGGGGGTGTCGAACTCGCGACCTCTTGCACATCATTCCAGCGCACACAGGCAACACGCCAGAGGCGAAATTCGGGCCAGTTCCGGGTGAAACGTCAAAATCGGGTTAAATTTGGGCCAAATTTGACCCGGAGAGGAGTTCCGGGTCAATCGTCGGTGAAACAGGGGTCAAATCCGGGTGAAGTCTCCGACCGTCGCGCGAGTCCCCAGTCCCGGGTGATTTCCGGGTGAATCTGGGGTGAGTGTGAACGAGCCTCGCGTCGCGGGGTAAGATCCGGGCGAAATTCGGGCGAGTACCGATCCCCGGCTGATTTCCGGGCGAGTCCGGGAGCAGTGAGTGGGAACGACTCGTCTCGTCCACTGAACGAGTCCCGGATGAGAACCGGGCGAAATCCGGGTTAACGCCCCTACTCTGCATTTTTTCTAAGTTTTTCAATTTGTCGTTTTCCCTTCACTTCAATTGTGTTTTACTTACTTCTCGATGGTTTCCTGTTATCAACATGATCTCATGATTCTTTTAGGTACTCTCTCGCAATTATTACCGAGGATTCGATTGAGTAGTACTCAATGAGTGCTATGTATGAAGTCAATAAAATGGAAAAAAGGGTCGAATTAAAGGTGATTTTGCCTTTCATTATATACTTGCCTTATAGTGAGACAGTTAGCTCATTATACACATCTAATTATTTTCAGAAATAATTTTCGAAAGATCGGTGTGGAAATGGTTAATTAAATCAAAAATCACACGGACTTCCGATGAGGACTTTTGGTGTGCTCAGAAAATATTTTTTCTTGAGAACTTATGTGAGTTTCGAGCACTGCTGATGAACTATCAAAACGATTCGTTTCTTCAGATAGACCCGGAAAACCAACGAGACAACATGATCCACCTTCTTGACAAAAAGCTTCCCAATAAACACTCATCAACCTCACCGAGTAGCAAGACACGAGAAGCTTTGGAGACATGGCGAAATCAACAAGTAGTCTCAAGTGTGAGCTTCTAATTATATGATCTTCTAATTTTCTTTTTATATGACCTTCTAATTTTTTTCAATTCCTGATAATAAATGTATGTGTTTCATCCACGTGTTCCATTTACAAGCAGTACCAGTACTGCAAGCAAGGGGGCGCAGAGCGAGCGAAGCGGGGGGTGAACGCCGGGTCAAAGCCGGGTCAGCGCGCCGCCGGGTCAAATTTGGCCCAGACTAGGCCCAAATTTGATAGCAAATCTTGTACCGAAATCACCCGTGGGTTATCCCGGATTTGGCCCAAATTTCGCCCTTGGCGTCTTGCCTGTGCACTACCACTGCGCCAAACGAGCATCTTGGCGTGTCGATGCGTGGGCGTTGATATCACCGCTGTACTGAATCATTTCCAGGACACCTCGACCGTCCTTCCCTACGTGGCATCTCACGGAATCGCGTGGTCAATCGTGGAGAAGAAGCTCGAGGAGCACCTCATCGGAAAACTGAAACACACTCCGACGTTTAACTGAAATCCATCCGGACCCCGAATAAAGACCATCGAACATTCACATTTTGTTCCCCTCTCTGTCATTGTTTTACGCCGCACTTTTTCTTTGATGGAAAACTTCCTTCCTTCAACCCAAAACCCAAAGATTTCCCTTCTTTCCTTCACCTTCTCCTTCTTGTTTTTCAAAGAAGAGAAAGAGTAAAGAAGTGATATGGGCGTGAAAAGTGAAACAAAATATTTGGATAGGAAAAGTGAGAAAGAGAGCGAGAAAGAGAAAAAGAGAAGTGTAATCGAGTAGATAGTAGATCAAATGAAAAACCGATGAAACACAACAGCTGTTCTCTCTTCTTCTTTCATCTTTCAATTTCCCATATGCCTCCCCTTTAAGAGTACCATCTCATTTCTCTTTCTCTCTCTCTCTTTCTCTTTCTCTTTATTTCTCGCTCAAATTAAGCTCCCGCCACAATCTAATTTCATTATTTTCATTAATTAAGTGCATGTGACACGGGCGGTCTGGTTTAGAAATGCGATCCGCCCGTCGCAGTCGAGACCCAAACAAAATGCAAATGTTTCGTTTTTTTTCTTCTTCTCGGAGCTCACTTTCCATGGAGATTTCGGCATTTCTCGTGTTCTTCGCAAAGTTTTCTTGTTGGCTTTCGAAGTGCCACATCATTTGCTACAACTTTGAAGTGGTAGTGGCATGTAAAGCTCAGAACTGTGAAATGGTAGTGCCACGTCAAGTTTCGAACTTTTTCATGGTAGTGTCACGTTGAAAACCTACTTTGAAATGGTAGTGCCACGTCAATTTGGAACTATGAAATGGTAGTGCCACGTCAAGTTTCGAACATATTCATGGTAGTGTCACGTTGAAAACCTACTTTGAAATGGTAGTGCCACGTCAAGTTTTGAACCTTGAAGTGGTCGAGCCACGCCACTTTTCCAACTCGAATGGGTGGCACCACGTCATTTTTCACATCTTTGATATGGTTCTGCCACGACAAGTTTTGAACCTTGAAGTGGTCGAGCCACGCCACTTTTCCAACTCGAATGGGTGGCACCACGTCATTTTTCACATCTTTGATATGGTTCTGCCACGACAAGTTTTGAACTATGAAATGGTAGTGCCACGTCACTTTCAAAAGCTTTGAAATGGCAGTGCCACATCAACTTTCCAGCTATGAAATACTTGAGCTCAGTCAACTTGTCAACTACCACGTCATGAAATGGCAGTGCCACGTCAAACCTCCAACTTTCTCCAAATCTCGAAGGTAGTACCATGTGACCGTCCCAAACTGTGAAATGGCAGTGCCACGTCACACCCCAGTCCCCATGTCAACCACAAAAACGTGTTATCACCTTCTTCTCTCTCTCTCAGCGATCATTATCATCATTTGAACTCTCTCTCTCCTCTCCACATCCATCACCTGTCACACTCTGAAGCAAGTCCCGACACCTTTGTGCTCTCCGACGGAGCCGATGTCTTAAAATATCCCCCCTCCTCTCCTCTCTTATCACATTTTATCAGAAGAACGAGCAAGAGAGAAAGAGAGGGAAGAGGAGAAAAAGAAGAGAAATCGCTTCTTGCACTTCACTTCTTCTCTCTTCTCTTCTCTTCCCCCGTCCATCCATCCATCCATCCATCCATCCATCAATCTTTTTCGCCGTTTTGTTTCTCGATCATTATCCGCCGGCCTCGCGCCGGTTATCTTTTTGTCCGCAAAGAAAAGTGTCGAAAAGTTTTGGGGGGCTCGAAAGGTTCGCGCCGCGGCGGCGGCTCGCCCGAGCCCGCCCTCTCTTTTTGCAGAATGAGCACCTCAGGGGAGCTCCTGCTGCTGTTGCTGACGTGGCAATGATTTGTGGGCTCCTCCCGGTGTGCCACGTCATAATCCATCGCAAGAGCACACACACACACTCCGATGTAATCTCGGAAAGTAACGGCTCATGTTTGTTTCATTGCACTCCTCACATCATCATTCTTCATTCCCATTCATCCATGCAATCCAGAATCCGCAAAAGATGTGACGGCGGCGACATCTCCTCATAACGGCTCCCTCGTTCACCCGAAAAACTCCACTCTTTGGGCTCCTGTCGTGCTCGCCGAGCACATCTCGTTGGCTCGCCGAGCAAGGAGGACGAGAAAGAGAGAGAGAGAGAGAGCCACGCTCGTTCGGTGTGTTTTTTTTCCGACAAATCTCGTCCTCTTGATTGCTTCCACTTTTGAGCAAGGAGCACCGAAGTGCTCGGCGAGCCCTCGTGTCTTCTTCTTCTTCATGTTTCCACTGAAACTGAACACTTTTTGATCTGCCAGCTATTGGGTTACCAGCGATAAACATGGGAATATAAAGTTTGACCTACTTATAACTAGAAGGAAAATTTTGAAAATCTTGATCTACCCAGCTTGATATTTTTTTTCGGAGTTTGTTTTGACCTGTTTTTCTCAGCTTGACCTCATTTTGAATCTTGACCCCCCATTTTTCTAATTTGACCTACTTTTTCCCACGTTGACCTACTTTTTCTCACTTTGACCTACTTTTTTAAAGACTTGACCTACTTTTTCAAAACTTGACCTACTTTTTTCAGCTTTGACCTACTTTTCCCCACTTTGACCTACTTTTCTAAAGACTTGACCTACTTTTTCAAAACTTGACCTACTTTTTTTGGAAACTTGACCTACTCCCCTAATACTCGACCTATTTTCATCGTCCCTACTAGTTTTGACCTACCAGATGCTGCTACCGTAACCTTGAGAAGATAAAACACTTTCAATGCTTTGTGATCTACCAATCTAATATCAAATCGAACTTCAAATTCTTTTTTATTTTTTTTTTCAAATTATAGTCTTACACATACAATTAGTTTTGACCTACTGATCACACCCAAATTTTCTCGATATGTAGAAAAGGATCAAACTTGGAGTTGTCAGCTCTGAAGTTCATTTGACCTACCAAAAACTACCGTAACCCTATGTTGCCCCGCTTTGCCAAACTTTTGTGATCTACCTGAAACAGGTTCATTTTCAATAATTGACCAACCCTCCGAGTCCCTTCCTCCCCCGTTTTTTCGTTGTTTTCGCATCCGTTCTCTATTTTTTTTCGGTGGGGGGTTTTCTTGTGAAATAAATGAAGATGCGGGGGGCGGAAAAATTATTGGATTCAATCGAAAAAAAAAACTGAGCATCTCTTCCATTTTTCCATGAGCACACTTGACAAATAGAGAGAGAGAAACGGATTTGCCCGGTTGGGCTCACTTCGTTTCGAGCCCTATTCGGGATCGGGTGCACTTGCAAATCGGAAGGAAAGCGGCTCAAAAACAACAAGGTCGGCCGTTGAATATTCGAAAAGAACGTCCTCTCTTCTCTTTTTTTTTCTCTTTTCATCATTTCGCGATGATGAATAGGAAGTGGGCGGAGCCGCGAGCAATCTTCAAGAGCTCTTTGTTATTCTCTTTTTCTTTCCGGGAAGAAAAAGAACGGAAAAGGAAGAGAAGATCAACTTTCTTGACTTTGTTTTCAATTAAAATGGGCCCATTAGCGTGTTATTAGGTTTCGAATTTCTCAAATTTTCGGTATAAAAAGCCGCGTTGTTATTATCACTTCCAGGAACGCTGGGCGGTTGTGTTGCCGTGGCGCAGTGCGTGTGCGCGCTGTTTTTGTGCGAGCTATCAAGAGTTCGACACCCAAAACTCTCTTTTCCTTTTTTTCCCCCCACTCGAACTTCCGAACTCACGTTAGCGCAACAGAATGTTATTTTCTCTCAAGTCCAAAGATCCGGCGAAGAAAAACGAGACCCGGACTCAAGTTCATCGCGCTCAAATTGCTTCCCCTCTCACCCAATCTCTGAGACCTTGCTTCTTTTTTCGGGACTCGTTTACCGAATTACCTCTCTACACGCTAAAAGAAGGAACCAAATTGTTGCAAACGAAACCAGATTTTCGGCGGGCTCCGCTGCTCTTCGCGAAGCCGCGATTCGTTGTGTTTTGAGAGCGTGCGGTGACGTGACCTACTTTTTGTCACTTTCATGTTTCGAGATATCGTGAAAGCGTTTGTTTGTCTTCTGAATCAGATGAAGTGCCACGTCATGGTAGCATGGGGGGATTCTGAGACATTCTGACCCGCATTTTCGTCCCGGCTCTCGTGATCCATCTCGCAATGCCAATAAACAACCTTTTATGAAATTCGCCCCGGCTCCAGACCCCCCTCTCCTCCCATTTCTCTTCTTTTGTGGTCTCGTGAAGAGGAAATTCATGAATTTCCTTATTTTCTACCACCATTTCCAATTAGGTCCTCTCATTTGGTCTCTTTCTCTCTTCCATACGAAATTATTTGGACCAAAAGACGATTGAACCTGGAACCTAGAATTTCAGACAAGTTTCCGGTTTTCGGCACTTTTTGACCCCTTCCCCCGATGATTCCCGGTGGGTAAAACAAAGATAAGAATTCCGGAATGGCCACTCAACACCGACAATATGATAGCCATCACGGCGGCAGCGCGACGTGCCGCCATAGCTCAGTCGGTTAGAGCGTGGGTCTAATAAGCCCAAGGTCGCAGGTTCGACCCCTGCTGGCGGCAAATCTTTTCTCCTCTTTCTCTCTCTCTCCCTCTCACTCGCTCTTGGAGTAACTGGCCGAACCACGATCCATGCACCTTCGGAATTCTAATCATCCCACCACACCACCACCATCACACAAAAAGAAGCAGCTCATAGAGGGAGAGAGAGAGAGAGAGATAATCGAGTTATTCACCCCGCCCCCTTCTCTTCTATCATCCCTCTCCGGTTTTTTGTTCCTCTTCGCGTCGTGACGTCGTCGGGAGAGGTGCTTGATTGGCTGCTGCAAAATGAATAATTCAAAGAAACCTGCGCGTGTAGGTCTTCCAAAATCCGACAAAAAAGAAGCGGAACATCTCATCCATCACACATCCGCGTGCCTCTTTTCCCCTCTAATTGTTCCCCAATGTTCGTCCGTTTGTTTTGTCGCTCGCCCGAAAAAGAAAAAGGAAAAAAGAAAAAGAAGAGAAGGAGCCGTCACTTTTGTTCCAAAAGGTGTGTGTGTGTTGGTGGCGTCGTCGGCTTTTCGCCCCACTTTTCCAGCCTTTTTTCTTCGCCTTTCCCTATCTCTCTCTCTCTCTCTCGCAACGTCTTCTGATCCTTCGCCTCGTCACGTCATTCTCTCCTCTTCTTCCCGTTTTCGGCAGCTTCCGTTTCGTCGTCGTCGTCGCCACCACCACCGCCCATCCGGCTCAATGTCGCGGCTAACGAAGCCCTAAAACGTCTTCTGGAGGTCTTGGGTTGACGTTTGGGGAACTGACGGGTTTGCTCAATCGATCTGATTGTGCGTGAACTTTGCATTTGGCCTCATAACTTCTAGAGCGACGTTTTCAGACCTGATTCAACATGTTTCACGGGTAGATCTGATTGTGAGGATTCGATTGATACCCCCAACCTGACTGTTTTGAACTTACGGGAAGGGAGTCGAGAAATTCGTCGAAATTTGAATAACTTGGCATAAAATGGTTCGTTTGAGCTTTTCAAAGTTCGATTAGATTGAATGAAAAAGAATTGGAAGCTAGGTGAAGCCGGGGGGTTGAGGGCGGACTCGAACTCGTGACCTCTCGGTCGCCAGCGGTCACCACTACCGACTGAGCTACCGACCGCCCGTACAGGCAGTCCCACCTAACGGGGGTGGGCCCTCTCGAGGCGGGGCGCCCCCTTGCCAACCCTAGACCTACCGTATCTTTCTTGCTAGAGACACAAAACAGGCAAGTTGGGATATCGATCGAATCCTCCCAATCAGATCTACCTAGCCACTCGCAAAAACCCTATATAGCGTGACGTGGCGGAAGTTAGATCGAAGAAAACCCCTAGAATCTCAAAAATCACTCCCGAAAAACTTTGCAAGGGCGGAGCTTTTCTCCCCAAAGCGAGTCACTAAATCATAATAGAACCCCCCCCCCCTTTTCAAACCAGCTCAAAAGGTTTATGAGCTCAACACTGGAGCCTACCGTACCTCCATTCATATTTCACCCAGAGATCCTCTCTCCCCAATACTTGCCCCATTTCTTTTTGCTCTCCGTCACTTTACCCTCCATTGTGCTCTCCTGGTCGAAAGAAAAAGTTGTGTTCTCATTCTCTTACTCGCCTTTTTTCCCCGTCCAAACTTCTCAATTATTCCACATGTTTTTCGAGTCTGACAGGTATGGAAGTGGCCTATTGTTCGTGTGCTCACCGGATTACCGTAGCACGTTCCCCCTCTCCCTCCCTTTTCGGCTTCCCATTTTTCTTTTTTGCTCGGCTTTCCCCCGCCCCTCCGATTTTCGCAGGTCAAACGACCCGCGCAAATTGCACGTTTCGTGCGTTTGTGGGGTGCAAAACGAAAATTATATGGTTCCCTTTACGACAGCTGCTGGTGGCTGAGCTCAGAAAATCTCGTCCCCCCCATTTTTTTCCGCCTTTTCTGGCGTCACCTTTTTGTTCCTTCCATGGGTAACAAAGTTTTGCATGAGATGCGCGCGCTCGCACGCGCCTTTTGTCACCGTCCTCGCGGCTGCGACCGCCATGCGGGGGTATAGCTCAGTGGTAGAGCGCTCCCTTAGCATGGGAGAGGGCTGGGGTTCAATTCCCCATACCTCCAGGAACTTTTTCTCTTCTTTCAATGAATCGAAGTTTCAAAATCGAAGCTTCAAGGTGGAGAAAGATGACAGCGGCGGCGGCGGCAGCTTCCAAAAGGTGTCAAAGGTGCGACTTTTCGATAATTGATGAGCCATTCGAAAAGTGGAAAAAAAGAGCAAAATGAAATCATTCGAAGAGAAAAGTGGGCGGACGCCCACAGATTTCTTCATTTGATGGGTTGCCGCTGCTCCTCAAAGCATTCTTAATTAAATTTTTAATGCCTCCCCTCTCACCCGCATTTCTTCGAGCCGCTTTCCCATTTTAGACCTTCAATTCTTCAATTCTTCTCCCAAAAAATGAAGAAAAGCAAAACGGGCGGTTATTATCGTGTTATATTTCCTCTTTTACGACTACGACTCTTGTTCAACTTTCCACCACTTATTTTCTTTTTTTTGATGACAATTAAAGTGGATTACTGTTGTTCGCCGCGGCGGCGACGATGTTTTTGAGGGGAGGGATTACTCATTTTCATAGTGGTCCAACCCGACGACGATGAACACAGATTCAGCGCGACGACGCCGTCAATTTGTCTGATGTTTGATTCTTGACGTCTTCTTCTTCTTCCTCCTACTAGTGAAGTCGTCGGAAGAGCTCGTCGGAGCCTCCCAAATGAGCCCGCTTCCACCAGCCAAATCAATCTCCATTTCAATCTCAACCCCCCTCCCGTCACAAAACTTTCAATGTTTCACTAATGGCACTCTGAACTTGTCGATCAAAAAGTTGGCCAGTGTGGTGTGTCACAAACTCTTTTGAAACGTTGTGGCTCCCCGAAGATTTTGCACCGTGATTTCGTTGCGCCTGATTGACACTTAACGTCCCCTCCCTCCATCCCAAACCCATTGAATGTGCGGGTATAAAAAGGCGGGGATGCTCTCGTCGATTCGTGTTTTTTTGTTATTATATGTTGAATATATTTGTGGGGAGCTTCCTCTCTTCCGCTTGTCCGATTCCGCGCCTCTTCTTCATTCAATTGTTCACTCATTTCATCTTTGCCCATTCCATTCCAGGTAATCGAATTGTGTGCGCATGTGCTCGTCGTGAACGTGTCTCGAAATGGAAAATCGGACTGTCGACGCGTTGGACGACGCGTTTTCGGTGGAGCAGTTCGTGGGAAACATGACGGTGGCGACGACCGAGGCGGTGTTTGAGGCGACGGTAAGGAGACGAGTTTCAAGCGCGAATAACTCGCTTGTGGTGAATGCTATAAAAATGGTCTAGTTACAGAAAATAAAGGAAATTTTGAGATCTTTTGAATGGCGCAGAGAACGTCCAAAAATATCAATTTTTAACTAAGTTGCACCGTCTTAAAGTTTACGTTTTAGTAGAGCCATGAAAACTTCCATGACTCAGCTGAAGTTTGAAGTTTTCAGACAGTCTCTGCGCCTTTAAACTGATCTTCACTTTTTTTTTATTATAGTCGATGTGAATTTATCAATTCCAAAAAAGTAGAGCACGTAAAAAAAAGTTCTGTACATAGTCATCAGTTTGAGCGCGCTCTCTTAGTACCATGCTTCAAACAGGTATAACTTGCTTCAAACTGTATGTTTTGAGACGTTCGTTTAACCATTCGAAAGATCTTAAAATTTCCCACATTTTATGTTATTGGCCCATTTCTGTCGGATGCAGCGACAAAAAGTTATGACAGTTTTCGTGCAACACTATTTTTATCGCGTTAGTTTCGCTCGAGCAACCACTCTAACAAGAAGGAGGGACTAGGAACAGCGTGACAGATTTCTCTTCCAGACAACCGAAGAATACATGGATCCGTGCTCGCGACCCGACACCTACAAGATCCTCGCTCGCTTCTGGCTGTGCGTCGTCGCCGGCATCACCGTCTCGACGCTCTCGATCGTCTTCAACACGTTCATCTTCTCGGTGTTTGTCAACAACAAGCAGCACCGTCGCTCGCCGAACCTCTACCTCCTGCTCCTCTCGCTCTTCGACGTCTTCATCGCGTTCGCCTACATCGCCGTGATGTCGGCGCGAGTGCTCATCAACTACACGTCGAGCGTGTTCCTCAAATCCATCTGGGTCCACTACATGATACCGATGTTGACCGTCTCGCACATCGGCATCACCTCGTCGACGTTCCTCATCTGTTTCGCGTCCATCGAACGATACTGCATCACTGTCAACAACTTTCTTGTGCCGACACTTCAGAAGCATCGCCCGCTGATGGCGTTCATCGCCATCATGTGCGGCGTCGTCAGCAAGGGAAGCATCGTCGCGGAGGTCGAGATTCAGATTCAGGAGGAGTGCGTCGGGAAGCTCAACTACTGGAAGGTGATGCCCTCCTACTACGTCTCGACGTCGCCGCTCTTCAATCAATACTGGCGCTTCTACTTCCGCAACATCTTCACCGTCCTCGCGCCCTTCTTCATTCTCCTCCTCGTCAACTGTCTCCTCCTCTACCAACTTCAGAAGCACGTCAAGAAGAGCAAGTGCGGAGCGCACGACAAACAGAACGCCAAGGAGAAGCGCGCGCGCATTCGGGCCACCACAAAGTCGGTGGTGATCATCGTCTGCACTTATCTGATGTCCAACATGTTGTCGGTTGTGATCACCATCTGGGAGTACATTGATGCGGCGTCGATGTTCAGCGAGTGAGTGCTTCGGGTTTCTAGGCCGTGGCCGAGGTTTCGCACTCTCAGTTTTAACGTCATCAACTTTGACAGGGTATATCTTGAAAACTACAAGAGCTATGAAAAAGTTGTCAACTAAAAAGAAGCGGGAAATTTCAAGCTGATCATGTTTGTAGTTGACAATTTTCTTGTAACTCTGCTAGTTTCCGAGATATTCTAGTTTGAAGTGAGGAGACGAATCCACGTGGCATATTCCAGAAACTGGGTGGCATTCTACGTGCTGTCCGTCGACGTCATCTCCATTTCGACGATTCTCGCCTCGTCGGCACGTCTCCCGATTTACGCCTACTTCCAGCCCCAACTGAGGAAGGAGATGAGACAGTGTCTCGGTGAGTGAATCTAAGGTCACATTCAATCTGGAAGCGCCCGATTTCAGCCAACTGGTGCTGCTGTGTCGGCGAGTCGGAGAAGAAGTTGTCGCTGCTCGACGAGCTCCAAATCCCGCGCACCCAGCTCATCTCGACGCCCGACGGCGAATCGCCGAGCATCAGCTCGAAAATCGAGTTTGTCTGAAAATCCATCCCCCCCCCCCTCTCCTTCCACTCAGCTCCGCTCAAAACTTTTTTCCACTGGTTTCTCGTGTCCAATCTGCTCTTTTTCTTCTTCTCCTTCTTCTTATTTTCATTCTCTCTCGTCTCGAAACTTTTTGACACTTTTTGAACTTCCCGCGCCCCGCAATAATGTAAAACGCGTCATTTGTTGTTTGTTGTTTTTTTTTTTTCCGTCGACTGCGCCTTTGACGCGAAATCTGTGAGAGTCGGGTCTCGCACGGAAGAGCGACGGTTTCGGCGGGGGTCGATTTACGAGACCTCGCCGTAGTTCGACAAACACCGGCTCTGGCTCTTCCGTTCGAGACCCACATATTTCACAGTTGGCGTCAAAGGCTTACAGTCAGGTTCCAAAAAAAAAGCGAAACACCGAATGATAGTTGTCCGTTTTTCTGTTCTACGGGTGGTCGTCTCTTCCGGCAAATAAAATCCAATTTATTGCATTTCGAATCGGACCGGTTTTCCAGTGCAAACAGTGAGAAACGAAGTGTGCCAGTGAGCCGACCATTTTCAGCCGTTTTCTCTCGATTCCATCGAGTTGAGGCCGTCTTGTAGAATCGACGCGAGATCGACACTCTTCGCCTCGGCCACCTTCTCCTCGATGGTTGTCGGCAGTTTGAGCACGTGCGACGAGTCCGCGTGACGTTGTGACAGAATCGGCGACTTGTGAATCGTCATCGTCTTGTTGACCGGCTCTCCCGAGTACTGAAATTGAGATCGTGCATAGTGAGTGCCCTAGTGGTAAACTTCAAACCAAAATAACTCTGCAACTAGGAGAGTTATGAAAAAGTTGTCAACTACAAACATGTTCAGCGTAAAATTTCCCGTTTCTTTTTAGTTGACAACTTCTTTATAGCTATTCTAGTTTTCGAGATACACTCTGTGGAAGTTGAACTACAGTTGGAACTTCTACATATTATAGTGTTCACGGTGTGCGGTAATTGCGCTCCACTGCACTGAAGATCATATATGATAAGTTTTAAACTTGTAGTAAGTTTTTGATGAAAAGTCTGAAAAAGTTTGAAAGAACAAGAAAGTGCGGTGGAGCGCAAAGCAGTCCAAAATGAACGGTCGAGCTATGCGTCTATGGGAGAGGGGTTGGAGTTTTAGGCCAAATTTTGATAACCCATCGACATCGGATCGAACGAGAGCATCTAAAAATCGATGAGTTTAGGTACCCGATGAGCGGCTGGCACCCGACATTTCACTGTTAAAGGGGAGGTAATGCGAATACGGTCAGGTTGAGATCGATAAGAGTTGGTAATTGAGACAGCTCTAACTTTTTTGCACTGCGTTCTAAGTATATGGTTTGTTACCGAGAACAAAGACCGTTTTGTGATCTTTCCAATATGCCAACGAGCGTCTGAAAATCTCAATTTTCAGCCGAGTTCTGCATGTTTTAGTGGCGCCAACCACAAAAATTTGCATAACTCACTTCAAAGTGAAGATTTTCGCACGCTCGTTGAACCATTCAGAAGATCTTTGAACGCTCTATGCTAACAAAAAACTTGAAATTTTTGAAATTCTCGTCTCACCTTCGTAATATACCCGGGATCCCAGACGTAGACATAGTAGACGCTCAATGAGATCGCCGGCAGGGAAACGGATAGAATGTACCCGAACACAGTGATGAGACGGATCCATCGTGAGCTGCAATCCAATAAAGTTGCTCGAAGAGCTCGCGCGGAGCCCACTCACTTTTGGCTCTCCTTTTGCGCGAACTTTGCCCGCTTATCGGACGCGTACGTCGGCTGTTTGGAGCGGCCGCGCATTCGGGCCGAGTAGGACAGATGGTTCGCTTGTGACATCTGAAATTGTGAATGGAATGAGAGGAGGATGCTCGCCGAGCATTAATGATGATGATGAAAATGAAAATGAAAATGAAAATGGGACATGCTTTTCGGGAACGAGAGTGGGGGAGCGTTGGAACTGATGAGAAAGCGGGGGGCGGTTACCGTGAAGTTAGTGGAGCTCGTGTGGAAATTGGAAAAGTAGACGGGCTCTTTCTGTAATGATGGGCTCACTGAGGCGGCGCGGCTCGCCGAGCACAAAAAGATGCTCCACTCGAATCGATTCCTCCTCTTCTTTTTCTGCTTCTTCTCACGCTTCTTGAGCGGGGGGGAGGGGGAGTAAAAGTGGAAAAGAGGGGAAGAAACGAGTGAGAAAGAGAAAGAGAAAGAGAAAGAGAAAAACGAGTGAAGAATGAGAATTCGATTCGAAACGCGCCCTCTTCTGCGAAAGTCTGACGGCTTCAACTTGAGTTTTGCTCACTCTTTTCGCGTGCTCTTCTTCTTTAAGAGCCAAGAATTTCAGACTTTCAGCTCTGCAAAACCGTCGTCGAAGTGACGGCGAAGACGGCAGAAAAGTGGCGGTGTAATCGTAGTCTCGGACGGAGCAACAAAAAAAAGTCCGCAAAACAGATGCTCATCTTCGTAGGGGCAGAGAGCAAAAGAGAAAGAGCTCATAAAATCGAAGAGCTCTCCGAGTCTCTCGAGGGAGCACGGAGCACACTTTTTATTTCTTCCCCCCCCCCCTTGACAATTTTTCAGAACGATGATGCACATGATGGATGTAACTTGATAGTTATGTAGTTGCTCTTCTCGGGCTCTTTTAAGGGCGACGGCCGAGAATTCGCGCGAGATGGACTAACTTTTCCAGCTCAGACTGTGAGTTGAAACTTAACTATACGTGAACTTTGACTAAACTTTGAACTTTTTTGAACTTTGAACTTTGACTGAACTTTGACTTGAACTTTGACTATTAGACGTGAACTCTAAGTTCCACCATAATCTTAACTTTGACTATGGTTCAAAGTTTCACGTGAACTGTGACTTACACGGCTTACACTATGAGATAAACTTCGGCTTCAATTTCCACTTCAACTATGACTATGACTTTGACTATGACGCTGACTTTAACTGAGACTACGATTTGAACTTTGATGTTAGTTTAGACTTAACATTGACTATGGCCTGAACTATGGAGATCGCTGTGACTTGAACTCATACTTAAAGTTTGACTATGACTATGACATTCAAACTTCCCGTCTCTCCACCAACTCACTTTTCTCTCCTGCGCCGACTTGTTGCTGATCTTCTCCATGAGATCCTCAATTGAGAGCCACTCACCGCCGCTGCTCGTCATCGCTGTTTTTCGCTCCAGCTGAAACTGTTCAAGTTCGATGTTGGGCACAAGAAGAGTCGACTCGGTGCTCCGCGAGCCCACCAAAACTGCTCCTCCCTCCCGTAGCCGCCCGGCGCACACAGATTGGAAGAAATGGTTAGGCGAAATCCAATTTGTGTGTGTATGGAGGGAGAGAAAAACGGAGGGGGGGGGGCGACGATTTTGGGACGAAAGGGGATGGGACGGAAACGAATTGCACCGCGGGGAAGCGAAAAGAATGAGAAGAGCAGCGAACGAGATGGCGGGAGAGAAAAACACTTGAGGCAGAAGGTCTCGCGAAAATAGTATTGTGCTTGCTCTCTGGAAAGAAGTGCTCGGCGAGCTCGTCAGATGGGATGAGAAGATGATGATGATGATGCCGCCAGAGGGCAAAGGGGGTCCGAGAAATCGGACACTTGTCATATCCACTTTCAGCGTTACTTCTCTTCAAAATACTATTGATTGCATGCATTGTGAGTCTTGAGCACAAGTCCAAACCAATCAAAATGTATCCAGAATGAGAGTGAGGCAAGTTAACTCTGAAGAACATCTGTTCAAAGTGACAAACTTTCACTACGCCAGTCAAATTGTCGTCCCGCACACATCGCAGACACATCAAAAACTGCGATTCCACGCAGCGTCTGATGATTTGATAGTAATGCTTAAGACTTGTCGAACGGCGCAAAGAACGTCTGGAAATCTCAGTTTTCAGCCGAGTTATGTATGTTTTTTGTGGCTCCCCTTTAAGAGTTGAACTGAAAACTGGCACAACTCGGCTGAGAAATGACATTTTCAGACGCTCGTTACGCCATTCGAAAGATCTCAAACTGTTCTCTCTTTTTTGTTCACAAACCATTTTGATATGAGTGAACACAAAAAAGTTAGGGCTGTTTCAAAAGCCAACTCGGATCGAGTGTTATCAACCTGACCGTATTGGCATCACCTCCCCTTTAACGACGAACATCCTCATTGGGGCGACAAACCACACGTGACACGGAACCCGAAAACATGCTAAATCAAGAATCAAAACGTCCTGTAACAAGAATCACCAACTCCCCAACCTCGAGACGACTAATTGGACACAACAAACAAGCCAAGTCTCATGCTCTGTCTCACTCTCGAGTTATGAGTGAGTTCTCACAGACTGTCAAACTATTCTCGAAAATCGTGCTAATCTTATTCTATTGTCAAATTGTCACCGAAATGCTGGGCTTCTGGGTGAATGTCGTTCACATTTTCATTCTGACCCGAAAACCTCTACGACGTCACGGTGTGAACGTTTTGATGACGGGAATCGCGGTGAATGAGGTCATCGTACTGGTTTATTATCTCATTGAGCAATTATCAAACCTTAAGGATGAATGGTAAGTTGGAATGACCACTCCGAACTCAAGTGGGGAACCCATTCAGCTCTCCTCCACTCTCCTACTCGAAGATTTTAATCAAGCAGATTCTGTCCGGAGCTCGTGACGCGGCTCGCCGTAACGTGACACTGCTCACGACTCTCCTCGCTCTCATCCGCTTCCTCGTCATTCATTTTTCGCGACAGAACAAGTTCGAGTACCTCGCGAGTGTCTCATTCTCCACAAGAACTATGACACTTGTCATTCTCATCAGTGCCATTTTAACAAGCATTTTCTACGGACAATCGCGGATTGAAATCTATGACATGTGGACTCCAGACGAAGAGTACCGTATCTCGTTTCAGCTCTCTCTCTCTGTTGAAGATCAACATTACAGATGTTCCAGTATCTACCCGACAAACTTCACATTGCCACTCTACAATGTCTACCAGAGTACTTGGCTGATGACCGATCTGTCCATTCCTCAAGACACGTTTATCGCTCTCAGTGCGACAATTCAAACGATCGCATCGATTCTGCTGCCGATTCTGACACTTTGCCTGGTGTTCAGTATCAGAAGTTTCCGGAAAATCGCACTGCAGTCGGTGGCCAATCGGAAGCAGGACTTGAAGACGACGAAGCTCGTCACTCTCGTCACATTCCTCTTCGTCCTCAATCAGACGCCCACCGGCATCTCGATACTTGTAACATCGTCTCCCAGTACCCCACTGGGTTTCAGGTATGTGAACATTCCGAGTTCACACCCAAATATTTCGGAAACTGGGAGAGCTATGAGAAAGTTGTCTACAAACTTGATCAGCGTAACATTTTTCATGTTTTTGTGGTTGACAACTTTCTTATATGTAGCTATTCTAGTTTTGAAGGTGTGCCCTGTCAAAGTGTGGGCCCTTCTGAATCATCCCAACTTTCAGCCTCCTGTTTCCCTACCTCATCAACATTCTCACATTCCTCTTCGTCGTGAACACCACCACCAATCTCATTGTCTGCTTGCTAATGTCCACTCAATATCGACAAGTTTGCAAATCGATGCTGCTGACGATCAAGAGCCGTGCACTCAAAACCATCAAAACGTTACCAGGAAAGCGACTCGAAAGTGTCACTAAGTGATCGCCAACTCACTCGCAGAACATAATCAAACTCGGTATACATACATTTTCTGCTTCTTCTTTCAAAAATGTTCATCAATCACTGTACTGGACTGTGCATATAAATCGTTTTTCGAGATTGACAGTTGTCGATTGAAAAGATGTACAAATACATTTGTGAGTACATACATAGTAGAGATACATTAATAATCTTAGAGTCCCCGCGTGCTGAACTGAACCTGAACCGAGCGCGAGAAATTCAAAGTTGCGGATTCGGGTTTCTAGGCCACGGCCGTGATTTTTCAATTTTCTGCATTAAACGGGGGAGGGGGGGGGGAAGCTATGCGTCGTGATACGGAAACATTTCATAGGCGGAACATATGTTCCTCACACCTCACTAGACACATACACCAAACCAAGAATCACAAAACATCTTCCCCTCTCTTTACGCCGAAACTAATTAGGAAACGGAAACGGGAGAAGAAAACACGCGAAATTTAATCATACTTCGATTCGGTTTTCGCCGTTAGAAATGCATCAGTTGTCGCCGACTGTCCTGATAATCCATCAAATCGTCAAGTACTTGGCATATTTCCAATTTTATGTGGAAATAATGGGCTTGGTGGTGAATGTCGTTCACATTTTCATTCTGACCCGGAAGTCACTACGACGTCACGGTGTCAATATTCTGATGACGGGCATCGCTGTGAACGAGGTCATCGTACTGGTTTTTTATATGAACGAGCACATGACACAGTATCTGAGTGACAAATGGTAAGTTGACTCCCAAACTTTTAATGACGTTCTTATCGATTTCTCAGCTCACCCCCACCCACTTACCTCAAGACTCTACTCGATGTGACACTGTCGGCGGCCCGTGACGCGGCTCGCCGTAACGTGACACTGCTCACGACTCTCCTCGCCCTCATCCGCTTCCTCGTCATTCATTTTTCGCGACAGAACAAGTTCGAGTACCTCGCGAGTGTCTCGTTCTCCACCAGAACTATAACCCTCGTCATTCTCATCAGTGCATTCTTAACAAGCTTGTTCCATGGTCACGTGACTGTCGGCTTCCAGGAAATGTGGACACCCAGCGAACAGTACTTGCGAGAACTTACTCTTTTTCTCTCATACTTTTCTTCTCGATTTCAGATGTTCCAACCGCTACCCGGCAAACTATTCGGCGCCCAGGTACAGCGTTTATCAAAGCACCTGGCTGATGACCGACATCAAGATTCCGCTTCTCTCGCTCATTGCGTTAAGTGCGGCGATTCAAACGATCGCATCGATTCTGCTGCCGATTCTGACACTCTGCCTGGTTTGTAGCATCAGAAGTTTCCGGAAAGTGGCAGTGCAGTCGGTGGCCATTCGGAAGCAGGACTTGAAGACGACGAAGCTCGTCACTCTCGTCGCATTCCTCTTCGTCCTCAATCAGACGCCCACCGGCATTTTGTTACTCTTACCGTCGCTTCCCACTGAGCAACTTAGTTTTGAGTATGTGAACACTACGGGTTTATCCTTATCGTTATATTATAAAGGCTCCCCCCTTGTGGTAGACTTCAAACCCTGATATCTCGAAAACTGGCAGAGTTACAAGAAAGGTGTCAACTACAAACATGATCAGCATACGGTTTTTCACATTTTTGTAGTTGATAACTTTTCTGTAACTATTTTAGTTTTGAAGATATATCATGTCAAGTTTGCAAACACCGACTATGGGTCTTGCACGGAAGAGACAAGAAGATACAGTTTGTTGTCGATTTACGGAAAACCCCAATTGGTTTTGGCAAACTAAGTGAGATCCTAACAACTGTAAGACCGGGCACCGGTACCAAAAATTGTGAGAGCATCGAGAAAACTCGAATCCGCCGCGTACGCTGTCTGTGTTCTAGCAGAAAGTGTTTACGATTTCCAGAATCCTGTTGCCCTACCTCATCAACTTCTTCACATTCGTCTTTATCTTGAACACCACGACCAACCTCATCGCCTGCCTGTTAATGTCCACTCAATATCGAGAAGTCGTCACATCGATGTGGAAAGATATCAAGAAGCAAGTGACTTCAGTCACGAAACCCTTTTGATCTTTTGCACCAATTCCACCATTCGTCTTCCGATTCCCTTTTTGTTTTCCGAAATCCCGTCGAGAGTGAGACGTAGTTCGTTCGAAAGCTAATCGAAAAACATTCCTAATCTGGTACCCTAATCCGTTATCCCCCCCTCGCCCAAACGTGATTCCAAATCTCTCTCTCTCTCTCTCTCTCTCTCTCTCTCTCTCTCTCTCACTCTCTTTTTCTCTTTCTCACTCGCTTACCAAGTCTTCTCCGCTATCAAAAATGAATCTTCGACCCATTCTATTCCACATTTATCTACTCATTGTTTCGTGTTTCACTCGAAATGAAACACAAAGTCAACATCAACACCATCTTCGGTACAGCTTCTTTTTGTAGTCGTCACTCAACTTGTCCCTTCTTCCTCTTTTCAGAGCTCACAATTCCGAGCTCAAGCAGCTCTTTTCGCCGGCTCACGGAGAGATTCTGGAGCGTTTCGAGGCGACGTCTTCAGATGTGACAGACGGATTCAGCGAGAATTCATGCTATCGTCAAATGATCCCTTTTCTACCACTGTTATGGTACCTTCTGACCTGAATGAACTCATTAAAGCTTACAAAAATTTCAAAGCCGGAATGTTAACTGCACTTGCCGCCAAGTGTTTGAAAAAACTAAACCAGGAAGCAAACTACTCGGCCATGGCCCAGAAATCTATAGATTGACTTTAGTCGTGTGCTGGCAAACCTGACATCGGCCATTCATCCGCTTGACATACGCCAGAATGAGCACCCCATCCGCCAGTGGCGCCATTGAAGTCGACCACTGGCGGCAATACATAGTTGCTCGGCAAGTTTTTTTCTGAGAACAATGCAGCAGATTTGGATTTCTAGGCCATGGCCGAAGTTTCTCGACAACTCTTTTTCAAATTTTCGGGTGTGTAAACACGGTAGCCTACCAAAAACCAAAACACGCGCCCGGCCCCCCTTCCCTCCCCAATCAGCCAATGTACCGGCTAATGAGAAAGAGGAAGCGTGATAAACAAAACAATAACGTATCTCCCTTTCACGCAGCTCACTTCTTCTTCCGTACTCCCAATGTACCGGGAACCTCCGATCGTCGCGGTATTCCAAAAAATCGCGACGATAGTGTCACGTTGTCAGCTCGGCGTCGCACTTATTGGCCTCTTATTGAACACCTTCCACATTTTCATTCTCACTCGAAAGTCACTACGACGTCATGGTGTCAATGTTCTGATGGTCGGAATAGCTGCGAATGAGATGTTCGTGTTGGCCTACTACTGGCATGAGTACGTGTTTGTGGCGAACTCAAAGTTATGGTATGTGTTGGACAACTTTCGATAGTGTGACAAAACCGGAACTACACCGTCACGCACAAACGCAGACTTTCCGAAAGTTTTGCAATAGTGCGGCGCGGTTTTTCTGTTCTTTTTCCCGGAACTGGTTGCCCTCTGTTGTTTTCCACTAGCAATAAGGTTTCGATAGAAAGTCTGCATTTGTGCGTCACAGTTCCCTTTGAGCTGTGTCGATTTACGGACGCGACAAATGTTTCGACTCTTCCATACGAGACCCGGGCAGCGGAGCATCGTTGGCCTTTCTGGCATTCCAGTTTGGTCACACTCACTACTCGCTGGACTCTTTGAATGTGGGTCACCAACGGTTAGTGTATTCCAGCTCGCCGCCGCCCTCTTACGTCAAAACACTCGTCAAACTGATCATGTACACACTTCGAGACGCCGCACGTCGCAACGTCGCATGGCTCATGAATCTGGTGGCACTCGTCCGATTTCTAGTCATTCATGTTGTCAAACATAACAGATTCAAGATTCTCATGACAGTCCGCTTCTCGGCTTCAACTATGATGGTTCTGGTTGTGGTGAGCGCGTTCGGGACGAGTTTCTACTTTGGACACTCTGCCATCGAGAGCAATTCGATATGGACGGCCGAGGAGAATGAGTGGGTGCCGGGTACTCTTCCGGCTCGTGTTTTATAGTGAGCACAGGGCGGTTGGCGCTATTGCACCGCCACTGGCCGACTTTTAGGGCGCCAATGGATGACCAGCGGATGATTGGCCGATGTCAGGCGGCAACCCGCCACCAGCCAGACAGAAAGGAGCTCTACTTTGGCAGAGCATACCTCCAAAACTTCCACCAGATTAAAGGGTTAAAGGTGGTCTACTGGAACTGCAATTTCCAGATGTGGCGACCGATTCCCCGCCAACTTTTCGACGCCAGTCTACGCCATCAGTCAGTCCACGTGGAGTTTGGTCTCCGAGGACACGTACTTTGCGGTGAACGCGGCGAGCCAAATCGTTTCGTCGCTTCTCCTTCCGATTCTTACACTTTGCCTAGTGTTCAGCATACGAAAGGCTCGAACAATTGCGATGCAGTCGGATGCCAATAAGAAGCAGGACTTGAGAACGACGAAACTGGTGACACTGCTCACTTTCCTGTTTGTGCTCAATCAGACGCCCACTGGTATCATCTCCTACGTCGAGTCAATTGGCATCGACCTCTACTCCTGGCAGTAAGCCAGGTTTTAAATGGGCTTTATTGCAAAAGAGTGCTGTGGAGCGCGTGTCAGAGTGCTGTGGTGCTGTGGAGCGCGTGTCATTGCGCTGAAGATACTGTGAAGTTCACAGTGTGAACCCTATGATGGTACACACATACATAGAAGGGGACCTTGAAGCTCATCTTTGACAGGGTACATCTCGATAACTGAAATGGTAATGAAAACGTTGTCAACTAGGGTTGGCAAAAGGGGCGTTGGGGCGGCCCCGGCGCCCCGCTCCTGGGGCGGGGGCCGCCCCGCCGCCCCACATGCGGGGCGCCGGGGCCGCCCCCGCCCCCAAAGCGGGGCGCCGGGGCCGCCCCCGCCCCAGGAGCGGGGCGCCGGGGCCGCCCCCGCCCCGGCGGCCCGCGGCATTTTTCGAAAATTTGCCCAAAATAGTCCGTTTGAGCCCATTCTTAAAGCATTCTGTAGACAATTTTGTCATACCTTCGGTTAAAATGGTCGGGTTTCTCGTAATTGTCTTTTTTATGAATGCGAAATCTCGAAAACTTGCAAAATAACTGCGTGAATGACAAAATTGTCTACAGAATGCTTCAAGAATGAGCTCGAACGGACTATTTTGGGCAAATTTTCGAAAAATGCTGCAAGCCGCCGGGGCGGGGGCGGCCCCGGCGCCCCGCTCATGGGGCGGGGGCCGCCCCGCCGCCCCGCTCCTGGGGCGGGGGCGGCCCCGGCGCCCCGCATGTGGGGCGGGGGCCGCCCCATCGCCCCCAAAGCGGGGCGCCCCCTCAAAGCGGGGCGCCCCATTGCCAACCCTATTGTCAACTATTTCATACCTTACGCACCCTGATGTTATCGGGTTCCTGGTATCAAAATAGTTGGGCCCTGATTCTGAAGACGTCAGATCTTCGTGTTCCCATTCCAAATTCCAGACTATTACTCCCCTACGTGCTGAACATTTTCACATTCCTCTTCGTGTTAAACACCTGGACCAATTGCATTGTCTGCCTGCTAATGTCCACCCAATATCGATTAGTTGTGATGTCAACATTCAAAAGCATCAGGAAAGGGGTGCTCAAAATCCTTCACACCACCACATTCTGATCGCTATCTTCTTTCCACTCACCCAGTCAGCGGATCCATCAGCTGGCGGTCACGAATCTCGATTCGAAATCGCCTCGTTCCGCCAGATTCGAATGACATTGAAGATCGAATCGTTCCGTTCTCTCGATTTCATTACTTTCACATTGGAACAATGAGAAACCGCGCCAGAGACAACAGCTCCTCGTGCTTCTTCTGTGCCACGTCTTGTCTCGTTTTCACTTGTTGCATTCTAGTCATACTGTAAGTATCCCATCATGAAACCTTGACACTAGACTTTTCTCGTCCAGATGGTCAACATCATCGTACAATGAAATACGGTCAATGTCACAAACAGTTGCATCGAATCAAGGAAATGTGACGCTGAAAGAGATCAATGAAAAGGTTCGCGATGCGACTTTTACCCTCTGACTCCAAAAGAGTGCTCTTCAGGTTTTCAAGCCATTTGGATATGAAATCGAGAAGGCGAACCTGCCAATTCCGATAGTTCGGATGCTCAAAGAGCCGAGTTGCGAGCAGACGTTCGCGGATTGGAGTCGAATCTCGAAGGAAACGCAACCGGAGACACCACCAAAAAGGGTGCCTGATGGGATGGAGATGGCCTTCCTGCTCAACAACTACAGCGCCATTGAATATGTTTGTGAAAGGGAATCGGAGTGTTCGGGCTGAAACACTGATTTCAGAAGTACTCGAATGACAGAAACTCGCCGAGCGGTCAGAAGCCAACGCATTGGGACGAGCTGTCCGACTTGATGAACTGGACTCCGAAGCAGGTGACAGGTCTCGCCTATGGTGTGGAAGGAAGTGAGTGAGAAGTTCTACCCGAATGTTTCGGTTGCAGCTGTAGAGAGGGGGTGAACCCGTCCTAACGAGAGAACTCTAACTGCTCGGACCTAGGGGAGTCGCTTCGAGTGTGTGTGTGTGTGTGTGTGTGTGCAGTACGAACAGAGTAATCACCAGGGTTGGGCGTTGCCGGAAATTCGGCAAATTTTTTTCGGCAAAAAATCGGAAAAACGGAAAATGTGCCGGAAAATTTGCCGTTGCCGAAATTAGGTCGGAAAATCCGGAAACGGAAAATTTGCCGGACGATTTCTCGGAAAATTTCCGAAAATTTTGCCGGACTGAACAGTAATTTTGAAGGAGCGGAGGTTATTTTTCTACTGGAAATTCGATTTTCTGGTTTTTGAATTGTTGCCAAGCCTATTTCTCTAGTTTTCTTCCCACTGCGCCCCTCGCGGTCGAATTGTGGTTCTTGGTGCAAACGCGCTCCGCTGCACAGTCGCAAATTTCTTACCGTAACCTTCAAGATAAAAACCGAAAAACAAGTTTTTTTTTCAGAAAAAAAAACGGTTCAAAACATATGAACGTAGTGATTTTGTATGAAAATAACCTCAAAAACTTCTCCTATTCAATATTTGAGTCGAATTTGTGCACTTTTGCCGAATTTTTCCGAAACCGGAAAAAACGTTGCCGAAATCAATTCGGAAAATCCGGAAACGGAAAATTTGCCGGATATTTTTTTCGGAAAATTTTTTGCCGGCAAAATTTGCCGAACTTTCCGATCTCCCAACCCTGGTAATCACCCAACGCTTTATTGATGATTCCTCGTGACTGAGACTTGCCGCTCACGGAAGGCAGCTCTGTCCTTCCGTGGGGCGGGTTACAGCAGTTACTGCGAGCAGGTGAGCTGTCAGAGTTGGTAGTGACGGGGCGTCGAGCGACGTGATTGGTGAGTCGCTGGGTGAGGTGAGTTATCAGGCAGCGACAGTTTACGTAGGGCAAGGCTCGAAGCGATCGCGCTCCTCAGACTCGATGGTTGAAGTGTCGTCGAGACAAATCGGCGAGGTGAGACTCTCCACGTCGGAGACTGATCCGCGAGATCTGAGAACTGACGCTTCGGAGTGTTATCACTCTGAATCACCAAAGCTGAAAATGGGGTGGCAGGTTAGAAGGTTTCTAGGATCGGTCACACCTCGAGCGTGACTCTCTCAAAGGTGTTCAAGTAGCAAATGGATCTCCTCACGTGTATGTTGGTGAGGTTGACTTCATTTGTAAGTAGTTTCGTTGAGTAGAGAGTATGTGTTTCTGGTTGGGGAAATTAAAGGTTCCCTTTATTTCCGCAACACCGATAACCGTTTTCATGCCGTTTTCAGTGTCGATTTACAACGCGATGAAGCATTATCGAGATTCATTGAACGGGATGAATGGACTGATCATCGGAAGCATGAAGCCGTGGGTCGAGGTGTCAGCACTGCAGAACGGAGCCGGTCGTCTGCTCACCGCCGAGTACAACCCACTGAACATTCAACAAGACTTCAAATCGAGAATGTCGTCGATTCATCCGAACAAGTTGGCCGCCAAGTGGCGCGACTACGCCGACTCGTTCGACTTCGCCGCCTCGTTCTCGTCGATCGAGCACTCGGGCATCGGGCGCTACGGCGACGCGATCGACCCGATTGGCGATTTGCGAGAAATGCGCAAGATACGGTGCCTCCTGAAGCCGGGAGGACTTCTGTTCTTCGGCGCGCCCATCGGAGTGGACATGATCGTTTTCAATCTGCACCGAGTCTACGGACCGATTCGGATGGCCATGATGATTCAGGGATTCGAATTGATCGCCGCGTTCCGAGAGTCGAATCCGGAGCCTGTGGATTTAAGTGACGGATCGCAGATCTTCACGAAAAGACAAAACACCCTGGTTCTCAGAAAATTGTAATAAAACTCTTACTGTAATGAAACTTTGCGTTTCGAGCTGCACAAAGTGGTGTAGATACATACACATACATCGTAAATCCTATAGAAGATTCAACTTTGACCTGGTGTATCTCCCAAACTGAAAAAGTTATGAAACAGTGTTCAACTACAAAAACATAGCAGACAGTACGTTGATCATGTGTGTTGGCGACTTTCTCATAACTCTGTTAGGGTCAGAGATATTCTTGTTTGAAGTTCACCACTCGAGGCTCTCCCACTAGATGAAAGGGTTAAAGGTGCTCTCCTGGAACTCCAATTTCCAGATGTGGCGACCGATTCCCCGCCAACTTTTCGGCGCCAGTCTACGCCACCAGTCAGTCAACTTGGAAAAATCACTAGAAAATCAGGATGATTAGATTGAATGATCTGATAATTTATTTGAGTATTACATTGACTAATGAACATTTCGAGAATGGTTTCATCTGAAAATGGGCTGAGGATGATAATGTAACCATAACAACCAGAATGAATCACTCGGTTCAACTTGGAAAAATCACTCGAAAATCGGGATGATTAGATTGAATGATCTGATAATTTATTTGAGTATAACATTGACTAATGAACATTTCGAGAATGGTTTCATCTGAAAATGGGCTGAGGATGATAATGTAACCATAACAACCAGAATGAATCACTCGGTTCAACTTGGAAAAATCACTAGAAAATCAGGATGATTAGATTGAATGATCTGATAATTTATTTGAGTATTACATTGACTAATGAACATTTCGAGAATGGTTTCATCTGAAAATGGGCTGAGGATGATAATGTAACCATAACAACCAGAATGAATCACTCGGTTCAACTTGGAAAAATCACTAGAAAATCAGGATGATTAGATTGAATGATCTGATAATTTATTTGAGTATTACATTGACTAATGAACATTTCGAGAATGGTTTCATCTGAAAATGGGCTGAGGATGATAATGTAACCATAACAACCAGAATGAATCACTCGGTTCAACTTGGAAAAATCACTAGAAAATCAGGATGATTAGATTGAATGATCTGATAATTTATTTGAGTATTACATTGACTAATGAACATTTCGAGAATGGTTTCATCTGAAAATGGGCTGAGGATGATAATGTAACCATAACAACCAGAATGAATCACTCGGTTCAACTTGGAAAAATCACTAGAAAATCAGGAGTATTAGATTGAATGATCTGATAATTTATTTGAGTATAACATTGACTAATGAACATTTCGAGAATGGTTTCATCTGAAAATGGGCTGAGGATGATAATGTAACCATAACAACCAGAATGAATCACTCGGTTCAACTTGGAAAAATCACTAGAAAATCAGGATGATTAGATTGAATGATCTGATAATTTATTTGAGTATTACATTGACTAATGAACATTTCGAGAATGGTTTCATCTGAAAATGGGCTGAGGATGATAATGTAACCATAACAACCAGAATGAATCACTCGGTTCAACTTGGAAAAATCACTCGAAAATCAGGAGTATTAGATTGAATGATCTGATAATTTATTTGAGTATAACATTGACTAATGAACATTTCGAGAATGGTTTCATCTGAAAATGGGCTGAGGATGATAATGTAACCATAACAACCAGAATGAATCACTCGGTTCAACTTGGAAAAATCACTAGAAAATCAGGATGATTAGATTGAATGATCTGATAATTTATTTGAGTATAACATTGACTAATGAACATTTCGAGAATGGTTTCATCTGAAAATGGGCTGAGGATGATAATGTAACCATAACAACCAGAATGAATCACTCGGTTCAACTTGGAAAAATCACTAGAAAATCAGGAGTATTAGATTGAATGATCTGATAATTTATTTGAGTATAACATTGACTAATGAACATTTCGAGAATGGTTTCATCTGAAAATGGGCTGAGGATGATAATGTAACCATAACAACCAGAATGAATCACTCGGTTCAACTTGGAAAAATCACTAGAAAATCAGGATGATTAGATTGAATGATCTGATAATTTATTTGAGTATAACATTGACTAATGAACATTTCGAGAATGGTTTCATCTGAAAATGGGCTGAGGATGATAATGTAACCATAACAACCAGAATGAATCACTCGGTTCAACTTGGAAAAATCACTAGAAAATCAGGATGATTAGATTGAATGATCTGATAATTTATTTGAGTATTACATTGACTAATGAACATTTCGAGAATGGTTTCATCTGAAAATGGGCTGAGGATGATAATGTAACCATAACAACCAGAATGAATCACTCGGTTCAACTTGGAAAAATCACTAGAAAATCAGGATGATTAGATTGAATGATCTGATAATTTATTTGAGTATTACATTGACTAATGAACATTTCGAGAATGGTTTCATCTGAAAATGGGCTGAGGATGATAATGTAACCACAACAACCAGAATGAATCACTCGGTTCAACTTGGAAAAATCACTAGAAAATCAGGAGTATTAGATTGAATGATCTGATAATTTATTTGAGTATTACATTGACTAATGAACATTTCGAGAATGGTTTCATCTGAAAATGGGCTGAGGATGATAATGTAACCACAACAAACAGAATGAATCACTCGGTTCAACTTGGAAAAATCACTAGAAAATCAGGATGATTAGATTGAATGATCTGATAATTTATTTGAGTATTACATTGACTAATGAACATTTCGAGAATGGTTTCATCTGAAAATGGGCTGAGGATGATAATGTAACCATAACAACCAGAATGAATCACTCGGTTCAACTTGGAAAAATCACTAGAAAATCAGGATGATTAGATTGAATGATCTGATAATTTATTTGGGTATAACATTGACTAATGAACATTTAGAGAATGGTTTCATCTGAGAATGGGCTGAGGATGATAATGTAACCACAACAAACAGAATGAATCACTCGGTTCAACTTGGAAAAATCACTAGAAAATCAGGAAGATTAGATTGAATGATCTGATAATTTATTTGAGTATAACATTGACTAATGAACATTTCGAGAATGGTTTCATCTGAAAATGGGCTGAGGATGATAATGTAACCATAACAACCAGAATGAATAACTCGGTTCAACTTGGAAAAATCACTAGAAAATCAGGAGTATTAGATTGAATGATCTGATAATTTATTTGGGTATAACATTGACTAATGAACATTTCGAGAATGGTTTCATCTGAAAATGGGCTGAGGATGATAATGTAACCACAACAAACAGAATGAATCACTCGGTTCAACTTGGAAAAATCACTAGAAAATCAGGATGATTAGATTGAATGATCTGATAATTTATTTGAGTATTACATTGACTAATGAACATTTAGAGAATGGTTTCATCTGAAAATGGGCTGAGGATGATAATGTAACCACAACAAACAGAATGAATAACTCGGTTCAACTTGGAAAAATCACTAGAAAATCAGGATGATTAGATTGAATGATCTGATAATTTATTTGAGTATTACATTGACTAATGAACATTTCGAGAATGGTTTCATCTGAAAATGGGCTGAGGATGATAATGTAACCACAACAAACAGAATGAATCACTCGGTTCAACTTGGAAAAATCACTAGAAAATCAGGATGATTAGATTGAATGATCTGATAATTTATTTGGGTATAACATTGACTAATGAACATTTAGAGAATGGTTTCATCTGAAAATGGGCTGAGGATGATAATGTAACCACAACAAACAGAATGAATCACTCGGTTCAACTTGGAAAAATCACTAGAAAATCAGGAGTATTAGATTGATCGATCTGATAATTTATTTGGGTATAACATTGACTAATGAACATTTAGAGAATGGTTTCATCTGAAAATGGGCTGAGGATGATAATGTAACCACAACAAACAGAATGAATCACTCGGTTCAACTTGGAAAAATCACTAGAAAATCAGGAGTATTAGATTGAATGATCTGATAATTTATTTGGGTATAACATTGACTAATGAACATTTCGAGAATGGTTTCATCTGAAAATGGGCTGAGGATGATAATGTAACCATAACAAACAGAATGAATAACTCGGTTCAACTTGGAAAAATCACTAGAAAATCAGGATGATTAGATTGAATGATCTGATAATTTATTTGAGTATTACATTGACTAATGAACATTTAGAGAATGGTTTCATCTGAAAATGGGCTGAGGATGATAATGTAACCACAACAAACAGAATGAATAACTCGGTTCAACTTGGAAAAATCACTAGAAAATCAGGATGATTAGATTGAATGATCTGATAATTTATTTGAGTATAACATTGACTAATGAACATTTCGAGAATGGTTTCATCTGAAAATGGGCTGAGGATGATAATGTAACCACAACAACCAGAATGAATAACTCGGTTCAACTTGGAAAAATCACTAGAAAATCAGGATGATTAGATTGAATGATCTGATAATTTATTTGGGTATAACATTGACTAATGAACATTTAGAGAATGGTTTCATCTGAAAATGGGCTGAGGATGATAATGTAACCACAACAAACAGAATGAATCACTCGGTTCAACTTGGAAAAATCACTAGAAAATCAGGAGTATTAGATTGATCGATCTGATAATTTATTTGGGTATAACATTGACTAATGAACATTTAGAGAATGGTTTCATCTGAAAATGGGCTGAGGATGATAATGTAACCACAACAAACAGAATGAATCACTCGGTTCAACTTGGAAAAATCACTAGAAAATCAGGATGATTAGATTGAATGATCTGATAATTTATTTGGGTATAACATTGACTAATGAACATTTAGAGAATGGTTTCATCTGAAAATGGGCTGAGGATGATAATGTAACCACAACAAACAGAATGAATCACTCGGTTCAACTTGGAAAAATCACTAGAAAATCAGGATGATTAGATTGAATGATCTGATAATTTATTTGGGTATAACATTGACTAATGAACATTTAGAGAATGGTTTCATCTGAAAATGGGCTGAGGATGATAATGTAACCACAACAAACAGAATGAATCACTCGGTTCAACTTGGAAAAATCACTAGAAAATCAGGATGATTAGATTGAATGATCTGATAATTTATTTGAGTATTACATTGACTAATGAACATTTCGAGAATGGTTTCATCTGAAAATGGGCTGAGGATGATAATGTAACCACAACAAACAGAATGAATCACTCGGTTCAACTTGGAAAAATCACTAGAAAATCAGGATGATTAGATTGAATGATCTGATAATTTATTTGAGTATTACATTGACTAATGAACATTTCGAGAATGGTTTCATCTGAAAATGGGCTGAGGATGATAATGTAACCATAACAACCAGAATGAATAACTCGGTTCAACTTGGAAAAATCACTAGAAAATCAGGATGATTAGATTGAATGATCTGATAATTTATTTGAGTATAACATTGACTAATGAACATTTAGAGAATGGTTTCATCTGAGAATGGGCTGAGGATGATAATGTAACCATAACAACCAGAATGAATAACTCGGTTCAACTTGGAAAAATCACTAGAAAATCAGGAGTATTAGATTGATCGATCTGATAATTTATTTGGGTATAACATTGACTAATGAACATTTAGAGAATGGTTTCATCTGAAAATGGGCTGAGGATGATAATGTAACCACAACAAACAGAATGAATAACTCGGTTCAACTTGGAAAAATCACTAGAAAATCAGGAGTATTAGATTGAATGATCTGATAATTTATTTGGGTATAACATTGACTAATGAACATTTAGAGAATGGTTTCATCTGAAAATGGGCTGAGGATGATAATGTAACCACAACAAACAGAATGAATCACTCGGTTCAACTTGGAAAAATCACTAGAAAATCAGGAGTATTAGATTGATCGATCTGATAATTTATTTGGGTATAACATTGACTAATGAACATTTAGAGAATGGTTTCATCTGAAAATGGGCTGAGGATGATAATGTAACCACAACAAACAGAATGAATCACTCGGTTCAACTTGGAAAAATCACTAGAAAATCAGGATGATTAGATTGAATGATCTGATAATTTATTTGGGTATAACATTGACTAATGAACATTTAGAGAATGGTTTCATCTGAAAATGGGCTGAGGATGATAATGTAACCACAACAAACAGAATGAATCACTCGGTTCAACTTGGAAAAATCACTAGAAAATCAGGATGATTAGATTGAATGATCTGATAATTTATTTGGGTATAACATTGACTAATGAACATTTAGAGAATGGTTTCATCTGAAAATGGGCTGAGGATGATAATGTAACCACAACAAACAGAATGAATCACTCGGTTCAACTTGGAAAAATCACTAGAAAATCAGGAGTATTAGATTGATCGATCTGATAATTTATTTGGGTATAACATTGACTAATGAACATTTAGAGAATGGTTTCATCTGAAAATGGGCTGAGGATGATAATGTAACCACAACAAACAGAATGAATCACTCGGTTCAACTTGGAAAAATCACTAGAAAATCAGGATGATTAGATTGAATGATCTGATAATTTATTTGGGTATAACATTGACTAATGAACATTTAGAGAATGGTTTCATCTGAAAATGGGCTGAGGATGATAATGTAACCACAACAAACAGAATGAATCACTCGGTTCAACTTGGAAAAATCACTAGAAAATCAGGATGATTAGATTGAATGATCTGATAATTTATTTGGGTATAACATTGACTAATGAACATTTAGAGAATGGTTTCATCTGAAAATGGGCTGAGGATGATAATGTAACCACAACAAACAGAATGAATCACTCGGTTCAACTTGGAAAAATCACTAGAAAATCAGGATGATTAGATTGAATGATCTGATAATTTATTTGGGTATAACATTGACTAATGAACATTTAGAGAATGGTTTCATCTGAGAATGGGCTGAGGATGATAATGTAACCACAACAAACAGAATGAATCACTCGGTTCAACTTGGAAAAATCACTAGAAAATCAGGATGATTAGATTGAATGATCTGATAATTTATTTGGGTATAACATTGACTAATGAACATTTAGAGAATGGTTTCATCTGAGAATGGGCTGAGGATGATAATGTAACCACAACAAACAGAATGAATCACTCGGTTCAACTTGGAAAAATCACTAGAAAATCAGGAGTATTAGATTGATCGATCTGATAATTTATTTGGGTATAACATTGACTAATGAACATTTAGAGAATGGTTTCATCTGAAAATGGGCTGAGGATGATAATGTAACCACAACAAACAGAATGAATCACTCGGTTCAACTTGGAAAAATCACTAGAAAATCAGGATGATTAGATTGAATGATCTGATAATTTATTTGGGTATAACATTGACTAATGAACATTTAGAGAATGGTTTCATCTGAGAATGGGCTGAGGATGATAATGTAACCACAACAAACAGAATGAATCACTCGGTTCAACTTGGAAAAATCACTAGAAAATCAGGATGATTAGATTGAATGATCTGATAATTTATTTGGGTATAACATTGACTAATGAACATTTAGAGAATGGTTACATCTGAGAATGGGCTGAGGATGATAATGTAACCACAACAAACAGAATGAATCACTCGGTTCAACTTGGAAAAATCACTAGAAAATCAGGATGATTAGATTGAATGATCTGATAATTTATTTGGGTATAACATTGACTAATGAACATTTAGAGAATGGTTACATCTGAGAATGGGCTGAGGATGATAATGTAACCACAACAAACAGAATGAATCACTCGGTTCAACTTGGAAAAATCACTAGAAAATCAGGATGATTAGATTGAATGATCTGATAATTTATTTGGGTATAACATTGACTAATGAACATTTAGAGAATGGTTTCATCTGAAAATGGGCTGAGGATGATAATGTAACCACAACAAACAGAATGAATCACTCGGTTCAACTTGGAAAAATCACTAGAAAATCAGGATGATTAGATTGAATGATCTGATAATTTATTTGGGTATAACATTGACTAATGAACATTTAGAGAATGGTTTCATCTGAGAATGGGCTGAGGATGATAATGTAACCACAACAAACAGAATGAATCACTCGGTTCAACTTGGAAAAATCACTAGAAAATCAGGATGATTAGATTGAATGATCTGATAATTTATTTGGGTATAACATTGACTAATGAACATTTAGAGAATGGTTTCATCTGAAAATGGGCTGAGGATGATAATGTAACCACAACAAACAGAATGAATCACTCGGTTCAACTTGGAAAAATCACTAGAAAATCAGGAGTATTAGATTGATCGATCTGATAATTTATTTGGGTATAACATTGACTAATGAACATTTAGAGAATGGTTTCATCTGAAAATGGGCTGAGGATGATAATGTAACCACAACAAACAGAATGAATCACTCGGTTCAACTTGGAAAAATCACTAGAAAATCAGGATGATTAGATTGAATGATCTGATAATTTATTTGGGTATAACATTGACTAATGAACATTTAGAGAATGGTTTCATCTGAAAATGGGCTGAGGATGATAATGTAACCACAACAAACAGAATGAATCACTCGGTTCAACTTGGAAAAATCACTAGAAAATCAGGAGTATTAGATTGATCGATCTGATAATTTATTTGGGTATAACATTGACTAATGAACATTTAGAGAATGGTTTCATCTGAGAATGGGCTGAGGATGATAATGTAACCACAACAAACAGAATGAATCACTCGGTTCAACTTGGAAAAATCACTAGAAAATCAGGATGATTAGATTGAATGATCTGATAATTTATTTGGGTATAACATTGACTAATGAACATTTAGAGAATGGTTTCATCTGAAAATGGGCTGAGGATGATAATGTAACCACAACAAACAGAATGAATCACTCGGTTCAACTTGGAAAAATCACTAGAAAATCAGGAGTATTAGATTGATCGATCTGATAATTTATTTGGGTATAACATTGACTAATGAACATTTAGAGAATGGTTTCATCTGAAAATGGGCTGAGGATGATAATGTAACCACAACAAACAGAATGAATCACTCGGTTCAACTTGGAAAAATCACTAGAAAATCAGGAGTATTAGATTGATCGATCTGATAATTTATTTGGGTATAACATTGACTAATGAACATTTAGAGAATGGTTTCATCTGAAAATGGGCTGAGGATGATAATGTAACCACAACAAACAGAATGAATCACTCGGTTCAACTTGGAAAAATCACTAGAAAATCAGGATGATTAGATTGAATGATCTGATAATTTATTTGGGTATAACATTGACTAATGAACATTTAGAGAATGGTTTCATCTGAAAATGGGCTGAGGATGATAATGTAACCACAACAAACAGAATGAATCACTCGGTTCAACTTGGAAAAATCACTAGAAAATCAGGAGTATTAGATTGATCGATCTGATAATTTATTTGGGTATAACATTGACTAATGAACATTTAGAGAATGGTTTCATCTGAAAATGGGCTGAGGATGATAATGTAACCACAACAAACAGAATGAATCACTCGGTTCAACTTGGAAAAATCACTAGAAAATCAGGATGATTAGATTGAATGATCTGATAATTTATTTGGGTATAACATTGACTAATGAACATTTAGAGAATGGTTTCATCTGAGAATGGGCTGAGGATGATAATGTAACCACAACAAACAGAATGAATCACTCGGTTCAACTTGGAAAAATCACTAGAAAATCAGGATGATTAGATTGAATGATCTGATAATTTATTTGGGTATAACATTGACTAATGAACATTTAGAGAATGGTTTCATCTGAAAATGGGCTGAGGATGATAATGTAACCACAACAAACAGAATGAATCACTCGGTTCAACTTGGAAAAATCACTAGAAAATCAGGAGTATTAGATTGATCGATCTGATAATTTATTTGGGTATAACATTGACTAATGAACATTTAGAGAATGGTTTCATCTGAAAATGGGCTGAGGATGATAATGTAACCACAACAAACAGAATGAATCACTCGGTTCAACTTGGAAAAATCACTAGAAAATCAGGATGATTAGATTGAATGATCTGATAATTTATTTGGGTATAACATTGACTAATGAACATTTAGAGAATGGTTTCATCTGAAAATGGGCTGAGGATGATAATGTAACCACAACAAACAGAATGAATCACTCGGTTCAACTTGGAAAAATCACTAGAAAATCAGGAGTATTAGATTGATCGATCTGATAATTTATTTGGGTATAACATTGACTAATGAACATTTAGAGAATGGTTTCATCTGAAAATGGGCTGAGGATGATAATGTAACCACAACAAACAGAATGAATCACTCGGTTCAACTTGGAAAAATCACTAGAAAATCAGGATGATTAGATTGAATGATCTGATAATTTATTTGGGTATAACATTGACTAATGAACATTTAGAGAATGGTTTCATCTGAAAATGGGCTGAGGATGATAATGTAACCACAACAAACAGAATGAATCACTCGGTTCAACTTGGAAAAATCACTAGAAAATCAGGATGATTAGATTGAATGATCTGATAATTTATTTGGGTATAACATTGACTAATGAACATTTAGAGAATGGTTTCATCTGAAAATGGGCTGAGGATGATAATGTAACCACAACAAACAGAATGAATCACTCGGTTCAACTTGGAAAAATCACTAGAAAATCAGGATGATTAGATTGAATGATCTGATAATTTATTTGGGTATAACATTGACTAATGAACATTTAGAGAATGGTTTCATCTGAAAATGGGCTGAGGATGATAATGTAACCACAACAAACAGAATGAATCACTCGGTTCAACTTGGAAAAATCACTAGAAAATCAGGATGATTAGATTGAATGATCTGATAATTTATTTGGGTATAACATTGACTAATGAACATTTAGAGAATGGTTTCATCTGAAAATGGGCTGAGGATGATAATGTAACCACAACAAACAGAATGAATCACTCGGTTCAACTTGGAAAAATCACTAGAAAATCAGGATGATTAGATTGAATGATCTGATAATTTATTTGGGTATAACATTGACTAATGAACATTTAGAGAATGGTTTCATCTGAAAATGGGCTGAGGATGATAATGTAACCACAACAAACAGAATGAATCACTCGGTTCAACTTGGAAAAATCACTAGAAAATCAGGAGTATTAGATTGATCGATCTGATAATTTATTTGGGTATAACATTGACTAATGAACATTTAGAGAATGGTTTCATCTGAAAATGGGCTGAGGATGATAATGTAACCACAACAAACAGAATGAATCACTCGGTTCAACTTGGAAAAATCACTAGAAAATCAGGATGATTAGATTGAATGATCTGATAATTTATTTGGGTATAACATTGACTAATGAACATTTAGAGAATGGTTTCATCTGAAAATGGGCTGAGGATGATAATGTAACCACAACAAACAGAATGAATCACTCGGTTCAACTTGGAAAAATCACTAGAAAATCAGGATGATTAGATTGAATGATCTGATAATTTATTTGGGTATAACATTGACTAATGAACATTTAGAGAATGGTTTCATCTGAAAATGGGCTGAGGATGATAATGTAACCACAACAAACAGAATGAATCACTCGGTTCAACTTGGAAAAATCACTAGAAAATCAGGAGTATTAGATTGATCGATCTGATAATTTATTTGGGTATAACATTGACTAATGAACATTTAGAGAATGGTTTCATCTGAAAATGGGCTGAGGATGATAATGTAACCACAACAAACAGAATGAATCACTCGGTTCAACTTGGAAAAATCACTAGAAAATCAGGATGATTAGATTGAATGATCTGATAATTTATTTGGGTATAACATTGACTAATGAACATTTAGAGAATGGTTTCATCTGAAAATGGGCTGAGGATGATAATGTAACCACAACAAACAGAATGAATCACTCGGTTCAACTTGGAAAAATCACTAGAAAATCAGGATGATTAGATTGAATGATCTGATAATTTATTTGGGTATAACATTGACTAATGAACATTTAGAGAATGGTTTCATCTGAAAATGGGCTGAGGATGATAATGTAACCACAACAAACAGAATGAATCACTCGGTTCAACTTGGAAAAATCACTAGAAAATCAGGAGTATTAGATTGATCGATCTGATAATTTATTTGGGTATAACATTGACTAATGAACATTTAGAGAATGGTTTCATCTGAAAATGGGCTGAGGATGATAATGTAACCACAACAAACAGAATGAATCACTCGGTTCAACTTGGAAAAATCACTAGAAAATCAGGATGATTAGATTGAATGATCTGATAATTTATTTGGGTATAACATTGACTAATGAACATTTAGAGAATGGTTTCATCTGAAAATGGGCTGAGGATGATAATGTAACCACAACAAACAGAATGAATCACTCGGTTCAACTTGGAAAAATCACTAGAAAATCAGGATGATTAGATTGAATGATCTGATAATTTATTTGGGTATAACATTGACTAATGAACATTTAGAGAATGGTTTCATCTGAAAATGGGCTGAGGATGATAATGTAACCACAACAAACAGAATGAATCACTCGGTTCAACTTGGAAAAATCACTAGAAAATCAGGATGATTAGATTGAATGATCTGATAATTTATTTGGGTATAACATTGACTAATGAACATTTAGAGAATGGTTTCATCTGAAAATGGGCTGAGGATGATAATGTAACCACAACAAACAGAATGAATCACTCGGTTCAACTTGGAAAAATCACTAGAAAATCAGGATGATTAGATTGAATGATCTGATAATTTATTTGGGTATAACATTGACTAATGAACATTTAGAGAATGGTTTCATCTGAAAATGGGCTGAGGATGATAATGTAACCACAACAAACAGAATGAATCACTCGGTTCAACTTGGAAAAATCACTAGAAAATCAGGATGATTAGATTGAATGATCTGATAATTTATTTGGGTATAACATTGACTAATGAACATTTAGAGAATGGTTTCATCTGAGAATGGGCTGAGGATGATAATGTAACCACAACAAACAGAATGAATCACTCGGTTCAACTTGGAAAAATCACTAGAAAATCAGGATGATTAGATTGAATGATCTGATAATTTATTTGGGTATAACATTGACTAATGAACATTTAGAGAATGGTTTCATCTGAAAATGGGCTGAGGATGATAATGTAACCACAACAAACAGAATGAATCACTCGGTTCAACTTGGAAAAATCACTAGAAAATCAGGATGATTAGATTGATCGATCTGATAATTTATTTGGGTATAACATTGACTAATGAACATTTCGAGAATGGTTTCATCTGAAAATGGGCTGAGGATGATAATGTAACCACAACAAACAGAATGAATCACTCGGTTCAACTTGGAAAAATCACTAGAAAATCAGGAGAATTAGATTGAATGATCTGATAATTTATTTGAGTATAACATTGACTAATGAACATTTCGAGAATGGTTTCATCTGAAAATGGGCTGAGGATGATAATGTAACCACAACAAACAGAATGAATCACTCGGTTCAACTTGGAAAAATCACTAGAAAATCAGGATGATTAGATTGATCGATCTGATAATTTATTTGGGTATAACATTGACTAATGAACATTTAGAGAATGGTTTCATCTGAAAATGGGCTGAGGATGATAATGTAACCACAACAAACAGAATGAATCACTCGGTTCAACTTGGAAAAATCACTAGAAAATCAGGAGTATTAGATTGATCGATCTGATAATTTATTTGAGTATAACATTGACTATTGAACATTTCGAGAATGGTTTCATCTGAAAATGGGCTGAGGATGATAATGTAACCACAACAAACAGAATGAATCACTCGGTTCAACTTGGAAAAATCACTAGAAAATCAGGAGTATTAGATTGATCGATCTGATAATTTATTTGAGTATAACATTGACTATTGAACATTTAGAGAATGGTTTCATCTGAAAATGGGCTGAGGATGATAATGTAACCACAACAAACAGAATGAATCACTCGGTTCAACTTGGAAAAATCACTAGAAAATCAGGATGATTAGATTGAATGATCTGATAATTTATTTGAGTATAACATTGACTATTGAACATTTCGAGAATGGTTTCATCTGAAAATGGGCTGAGGATGATAATGTAACCACAACAAACAGAATGAATCACTCGGTTCAACTTGGAAAAATCACTAGAAAATCAGGATGATTAGATTGATCGATCTGATAATTTATTTGGGTATAACATTGACTAATGAACATTTAGAGAATGGTTTCATCTGAAAATGGGCTGAGGATGATAATGTAACCACAACAAACAGAATGAATCACTCGGTTCAACTTGGAAAAATCACTAGAAAATCAGGATGATTAGATTGAATGATCTGATAATTTATTTGGGTATAACATTGACTAATGAACATTTAGAGAATGGTTTCATCTGAAAATGGGCTGAGGATGATAATGTAACCACAACAAACAGAATGAATCACTCGGTTCAACTTGGAAAAATCACTAGAAAATCAGGATGATTAGATTGAATGATCTGATAATTTATTTGGGTATAACATTGACTAATGAACATTTAGAGAATGGTTTCATCTGAGAATGGGCTGAGGATGATAATGTAACCACAACAAACAGAATGAATCACTCGGTTCAACTTGGAAAAATCACTAGAAAATCAGGATGATTAGATTGAATGATCTGATAATTTATTTGGGTATAACATTGACTAATGAACATTTAGAGAATGGTTTCATCTGAAAATGGGCTGAGGATGATAATGTAACCACAACAAACAGAATGAATCACTCGGTTCAACTTGGAAAAATCACTAGAAAATCAGGATGATTAGATTGATCGATCTGATAATTTATTTGGGTATAACATTGACTAATGAACATTTCGAGAATGGTTTCATCTGAAAATGGGCTGAGGATGATAATGTAACCACAACAAACAGAATGAATCACTCGGTTCAACTTGGAAAAATCACTAGAAAATCAGGAGAATTAGATTGAATGATCTGATAATTTATTTGAGTATAACATTGACTAATGAACATTTCGAGAATGGTTTCATCTGAAAATGGGCTGAGGATGATAATGTAACCACAACAAACAGAATGAATCACTCGGTTCAACTTGGAAAAATCACTAGAAAATCAGGATGATTAGATTGAATGATCTGATAATTTATTTGGGTATAACATTGACTAATGAACATTTAGAGAATGGTTTCATCTGAAAATGGGCTGAGGATGATAATGTAACCACAACAAACAGAATGAATCACTCGGTTCAACTTGGAAAAATCACTAGAAAATCAGGAGTATTAGATTGATCGATCTGATAATTTATTTGAGTATAACATTGACTATTGAACATTTCGAGAATGGTTTCATCTGAAAATGGGCTGAGGATGATAATGTAACCACAACAAACAGAATGAATCACTCGGTTCAACTTGGAAAAATCACTAGAAAATCAGGAGTATTAGATTGATCGATCTGATAATTTATTTGAGTATAACATTGACTATTGAACATTTAGAGAATGGTTTCATCTGAAAATGGGCTGAGGATGATAATGTAACCACAACAAACAGAATGAATCACTCGGTTCAACTTGGAAAAATCACTAGAAAATCAGGAGAATTAGATTGAATGATCTGATAATTTATTTGAGTATAACATTGACTATTGAACATTTCGAGAATGGTTTCATCTGAAAATGGGCTGAGGATGATAATGTAACCACAACAAACAGAATGAATCACTCGGTTCAACTTGGAAAAATCACTAGAAAATCAGGATGATTAGATTGATCGATCTGATAATTTATTTGGGTATAACATTGACTAATGAACATTTCGAGAATGGTTTCATCTGAAAATGGGCTGAGGATGATAATGTAACCACAACAAACAGAATGAATCACTCGGTTCAACTTGGAAAAATCACTAGAAAATCAGGAGTATTAGATTGATCGATCTGATAATTTATTTGGGTATAACATTGACTAATGAACATTTAGAGAATGGTTTCATCTGAAAATGGGCTGAGGATGATAATGTAACCACAACAACCAGAATGAATCACTCGGTTCAACTTGGAAAAATCACTAGAAAATCAGGAGAATTAGATTGAATGATCTGATAATTTATTTGAGTATAACATTGACTAATGAACATTTCGAGAATGGTTTCATCTGAAAATGGGCTGAGGATGATAATGTAACCATAACAACCAGAATGAATCACTCGGTTCAACTTGGAAAAATCACTAGAAAATCAGGAGAATTAGATTGAATGATCTGATAATTTATTTGAGTATAACATTGACTATTGAACATTTCGAGAATGGTTTCATCTGAAAATGGGCTGAGGATGATAATGTAACCATAACAACCAGAATGAATCACTCGGTTCAACTTGGAAAAATCACTAGAAAATCAGGAGAATTAGATTGAATGATCTGATAATTTATTTGAGTATAACATTGACTAATGAACATTTCGAGAATGGTTTCATCTAAAAATGGGCTGGAGATGCGCAAGATACGGTGCCTCCTGAAGCCGGGAGGTCTTCTGTTCTTCGGCGCGCCCATCGGAGTGGACATGATCGTTTTCAATCTGCACCGAGTGTACGGACCAATTCGGATGGCCATGATGATTCGAATTGATCGTTCCGAGAGCCGGAGCCTGTGGATTTGAGTGACGAATCACAGATCTTCACGAGAAGACAGAATACTCTGGTTCTCAGAAAATTGTAGTAAAAATGTTATTGTAATTAAATTTTGTGTTTTGAGCTGCTGAAAGATGGGAAATTTTAAGCTGATCATGTTTTGACAACTTCCTACTAAGTCTGCTAGTTTCAGAGTTATTCCAGTTAGAGTTGACCCTTCTGAAGAGCTTGAAAGAAATGAGTGGAGCTTGACGAGATTCAAAAGACGTCACGTCTTCAGATGTCGTCCGTCATACCATCACTGTCGAAATCGAAACCAAACGCGAGTGTTATGAATACTCGTTGTGCTCTCGCTATCAGTTTTAATTCTAACGTGCTCAAACAAAAGAAAGACGCAATGTTGTTGGGTGTGCGGCCAAGAGTCAGTCTGTCAGACGTGTTTTGAACTGATAACCGATTGATACCCCTCGTATAAAAGAGTCCGGCTCAGCACGACCACTCCATCATTGGCAATGCAATCATCTCCTGCTCTTCATCTTCTTCTTCTCCTTCTGGCCGTCGTCGGCGGCTCGCTGGCTCAATTCAGTTCGAGTGGCCAGCAGGCGATCGTCGACAACCACAACACGCTGCGCTCGTCGATTGCCAAGGGCACGTACGTGGCGAAGGGCACCAAGGAGCCGGCCGGAGCCGACATTCTCAAGATGAAGTGGAACGCGACGACGGCGACGTCGGCGCAGAACTACGCGAACGGATGTCCGGACGATCACTCGGGCGCGCCGGGACTCGGCGAGAACCTCTACTGGTACTGGACGTCGGGCACGCTGCCGACGAACCTCGACTCGTTCGGAGTGAACGCCGGCAACTCGTGGCAGAAGGAGTTCCAGGACTACGGATGGACTTCCAACGTGCTCGACGTGAACACGTTCAACACTGGCATCGGACACGCCACCCAGATGGCGTGGTCCAAGTCGGGCACCCTCGGGTGCGGTGTCAAGAACTGCGGAAAGGACCCGAACATGAGCAACTACAACAAGGTGACCGTCGTCTGTCAGTACTACGCGCAGTGAGTTCTCTCGTAAACAATGAATGCGGGGGTCAACTTGACGAGTCTGAAATTGCAGAGGAAACTACTTGAACCAGCCGATCTACAAGCAGGGAACCACGTGCTCCGCGTGTCCTTCTGGAACCTCGTGCGAGAGCGCCTCCGGACTCTGCGCCTAACTTCCCTCAGTGTCTCTTCAGAGAACTTGATCACTTTTCTGTATATCTTCAGCTTATCAATAAATCAATCGATATTTCATTCACTGTTCCGATCTCTGCCACTCTTTTTTCACACGCTATCTCCCCGGACACGAAACGCTTTGAAGAGAGAAAAAGCGGAAACGTTCGATGAGATGGAAACTCGCGATTACTCCCAACTTGTCGTTTTCTCTCTCGCCCTCTCTCTCTCTCTCCCGATTCCAAAAAGCCACCAAACTGTCGGAAATGCGAGAGTTTCTCATTTGTCTTCTAGCCCTACTCATTCTCTCAATTCTGCTCCTCGTCGTCTATCCACGGGAACGGGGCAAACACGAACTGGAGTCGGAAGAAGTGCAACGAGTTCAACAGCATAGATTCCGAGTTTCAGAACAGCCGCGCCACGAGCCTCTTGTGTCGTCGAAGAGTGGAATGAAAGGACGACGGACAGTTTTCCGTTTCACGACGATTACAAGAATTGGACGGCGATCAAGTTGACCGGAGTGGTAACGTTGCCGTATTTCTCTTCTCCGTTAGACTTGGCGCGGCAAATTTGGATTTCTAGGCCATGGTGTTTCAAATGGTCACTTTAGTCCACTTCAGGAAGGGTTGTACGACGGCGATGTGAGATTGGTATCGGCCCTTCAGTTCGAGAACTTCTCCGTGGTGACGATGGCACACCAGGATATTCGACACGTCGGGTACCCCCCTCCCCCTTGAACCTTCCCAATAACTAAAAACTCTTCAGCACCCCCATCCACTGTCGCTATTTCGACTGCAACCGTCACGAACTGCCCAACACCACCTTCGAATCGTTCGTCTTCCCGCTGTCCGCAGTCCACTGTCCACTGAGAGCCGGCGCCAAATTCATGTCCTTGTCATGGACGGAGCACGACGACGAGCCCGTCGAGCCCATTCCCGTGGAGCCGCGACTCTTCAAAGTGCCGCCAAACGAGATCGGCGTGTGTGTAGGACAAATCTACGGCGAGGAGCGAAAGTGGCTGCAGATCGTCGAGTTTGTCGAGCATCACCGGCTCATCGGAGCATCCATGTTCTACTTCACGATATTCGAAATGGATGGCTACACGAAGAGGGTGATCGAGGAGTATCGGAGGATCGGACTCGTCGAGGCGTCGTTCGTCAACACCGAGTACGCGCCGATCAACATTCTGTTCCATCAAGTTCAACTGCACGAGTGCTTCTTTCGAAGTAAGTTTCACTCGAAATGGGTCATCAATGTGGATATTGACGAGCGATTTGTGATGAGCGACGAGCATCCGCTGCCGACGTTTCTCAGGTTCACTGTCACTGTGTCCCCTGTGTCACAACATCATCTGATTTCCAGCACCCTCGACCATTCTCTCTGTGAGCTCGTGTTCTCTTCCAAGAGAGTGCCCAAGATGAGTTTGGACCCGAAGCGATTCGTCAACGAGACCCAACTCCTCTCGGACATGGAGTTCCTCAAGTACCAAAACGTGACGGACGCGTCGTGGGCGGCGCCGAAGATCATCTTCCAGCCGGCGCGCGTTCACAACATCTACATGCACTGGTCGTGGCGACAGTACCCCGGATGTCGGATCGCCGCGGTGCCGACACGCGTCGGCTACTGTCGACACTATCGATTCGTGAACAAGAGCGGGCTGGGAAGTAACTGGCTGCATGGCACACGGACCCACGCGAGCCCGTTAAACGCGACATTCGGCGAGCAACTCAAACAGGCCGTCGTGCGCAGGGTCAAGTTCTTGTACGACGTGCGGCCGATTCCGTGCGCGAAGATTGCAAAGTTCTTCTTGAGAAACTATGGGAACGATACATTGAAGTGTGTTTAGACGAGGAGAATGAATTTTGTGTCTTTCCGACGCGCTTTGTCGCTGTTCACTTGGACTGCTCATTTGGCTTTCTAGGCCATGACCGAGGTTTTTCGGTGAGCCTGTTTTCAAACATTCGCGCCCAGTACAGCGGAGCGCAATGTGTATCGTGACAGTTTGCACATTTCTCGACGTTTCTTGTGTTTTTCGATGGTTTTTCAGAGAGAACAAGGCGATTTTCAGCAGTTTCAGACACTCTGCGCCCTTTTTTTTCGTTCATTGTTGTTTTTTTTTCCGTTCGAGACCCAAAAAGGGGCGTGACATGAAGTCGTGCGTCAATTGACTTTTACAAATCAATATTTCATGGCACAAAAACCGACAATTTCCAGACATTCAGAAACTTTGGAAATCCTCGAAACTATGGTGAAGACTGGTAAACTTCAAACCCTGACATCTCGGAATCTAGCAGAGCTATAAAAAAATTGTCAACTACAAAAATTATCAGCTTAAAACTTACTATCGTTTTGTAGTTGACCACTTTTTCATAACTTTCTTAGTTTCGGAGATACACCATGTCAAAGTTGAAGTTCGCGAGCCCTTCAATTATTCGGTTACTGGTGTCACACAACTTTGGACACCCCAATCATTAGCAAACTTTCAGAAACCATAAAGAACGCTCAAAAAACATGAGGAACAAGAGAGTTTCGGTGTCCTTCGAAACATGCTGTTCTAAAAATGGAAACTCCACAGAGTGAACTTGGCTCAACTTTCCCAGTCCCGTTCGAAAACCATCGAGAAGAGAGATCTACTCCGAGTGATCGCAGTCGTTTCACTCCCCATTCCCTCCGAACAAGTGTCACCGTGCTTGTTATCATTGCGTCACCAAACCCTTCGCTTTCGTATCAATTAACTCGAGGCGGCGACCGCTGCGGAAGGGACGAGGGAGAAGAAGAGGAGGAGGAGGAGGAGGGAAAGGGAAAGAGGGATGACCATTCTTGTCGTTTGTGTGTGTGTTACGCTTCGAAGACGACGTCTTCTCCTCGAAATCGGCGCATCGCCGCCGCCGTCTCGTTCGTCACGTTTTTCGATTCGCTTTCATTCATCTCCATCTCGGTTCCACACCGCGGCGGCGGGCTTCCGTTTCTCTCGAACATTTGTACAGTCGTCTCGCCTCCTCCGACGCCGAACCTTGTAATAAGTTTCGGTCTCGCCGCGCGCGCGGTGGGGGCTGACTGTACTATCCGACGAGATCTGTAGATGACTATTAAAGAAGACGTTGAAGAAGAAGGAGAAGACGTCTTCTGAGAACAGCATCTGGAAATCGCCGTCGCCCATCATCATCATCATCTTCGCCTTTTTGCGATTCATTTACACACCTTTCCTGTGCCTACCGCGTTCCATCCCTTCATTTCTCCATTTGCATCTTCCCATTTGCAGACATGTCGTCCTTTCCGACCCATCTCCTCCTCCTTCTCCTCTTCCTCCTCTCAACACCCTCCTTCATCCTCGCGCTCTCCGAAGAATCCGAGCCGCCGACGCATCTTCACAAAGCGTTCCGATCGCTGAAAACGCCGAAAGTCGACAAGGCCCGCTTGTCACTGATCATTCAGCGGCTCAAAATGAACGAGACCATCACGAGATTCGGCGAAAGAAGTGCCATCAGCTGCCCGATGTTTCAATCCTTTGCCGCGTGCGCGTGCGAGCCAACGTGCAATAATCCAAATCCGGTGAGTCAGTCGACCGAAATAAGTTTGCACTTTTCGAGTGTCCATCCCCCCCGGTGTTTCGATGAACTGCCGTGGAGCACACTGGGATGACTTGTTGTAGAACTGGTACACATCTGATTGTGAATCAGTTTTCGGAAGTATGTAGATTGGCCTATAATCGAAGTTCTGCTCTGAAAATACCGTAAACCCTCTACAGTAGATAGAACTGGTGTACTTCAAACTGAGCTAACTATCTTTGTTCAAAAATTATCAGCGTAAAGCATGCCATGCTTCTTCCGGAGCTTCTACTTCCTACTAGAATTGATAATAGCCTCGATGAATTGCAGCATTGTCCGATCTGTGAGCCCGGATGCACATGCCGAAACGGCTTCGTCCGCAGCTCACTCCGCCTGTGTGTCCTGCCGGAAGAGTGCCCTCGCACCAAACTGCGTCGCTTCGAGATGGCACCTCCCCGGAGGCTCTACGCAGCGGTGCCGGTCGCTCTTCCAGTCGCCACTTCCACCACTTCCACCACCTCTACCACTACCGAGTCTCCAACAATCATTGAAGAAGAGTTCGTCACCGTTCCCCTCCTGGTGCTTCGCAACGGTCCGACACCTCCGCCGGCTCCTCCGATGCTCGAAGAGGCGCCAGTCTTCCCCGACATGATGATCGGCGCGCCGTCGGCCACCCCACCGCCCGACTTCTCGTACGGACCGCCCGGAATGAATGCGGCCAAGTTCGCGCTCTACGAGAACTTTCTGAAAAGGAAGCGGATCATGCGAGCACTCCGACAACGGCGGAACCGGTTCGCGAAGAAGATGTTGTGAGTGTTCGGTTCGCCCAGCCGCCCGTCGTTTCAATGTTGCAATCGATGATCTCATAGCATTTTCTTTTCTTGTTTCAATTCGTTACGAGAGCCATATATGTATGTATAAACGCGTTTATTCCTGTCCGTTCTCATACACCGCGTCAATGATCACAAATAGAAGGTGATTGTACGTGTGACGGCGACGTCGACGTCTTCCAAACTGCTCCAAATCCTCGGGTTTCAGGATTTCGGTGGTGTTGCCGTGCTTGTCGACGAGCTCGAATATCGAGTCGACGGCCACTCCGCTGTCCCGATCGACGTCGGTGTCGTTGTCGGTTTCGCCGAATTTGTAGTCGATTTCTGGAATTTCTAGATTAGCATGTTTCGAAGAACACCCGAAATTCTTTGAGTTTTCATGTATTTCGAGCGTTTCTGACGGTCGCTAGAAGTTTTCTAGTGGCGAAAGTTGCGACACCATAAACCGAATAATAGAAGAGCCCGTGAAGTTCAACTTTCACATGGTATATCTCGAAAACTAAAATAGTTACAAAAAAGTTGTCAACTACAAAAAAATGGAAAAGCTTATGCTGAGCACTTTTGTAGTTGATAACTTTTTCATAACTCTGCTAGTTTCACCTATATTCTGGTTCGAAGTTCACCACTAAATCCTGGATCTCTTCTGTTGAATAGGGTTTGCGGTCTCTTTCTATTAGCGTTTTCAGGGTGACCGATTCGACCCACTTGCAGTTTTATATGTACCTTTATACTGCGGCCTTCCCTGTCCTAGCATCATTGTTGAAATGAGGAGAAGAGCCGAAGCGGCGAGCAGCATCGACGCCATCGGAATGTTCGAGCAAGTGGAGTGAGAGGCCAAAGAACTCCTCCACCACAACGAAATCCTGTTCTAGAATCGTCGACATGTCCATTTATATGTGCGATATATATATATTCTAATTTCGTAGAGTAGTAAAGTACATAAGCTGCCCTCGGAAGATCGGCTCAATCGCAGATTAGTCGAGCAGTGTTATCCACTCGATTCCTGATCTCTCTCAGAATAGTTTTATTGGATTAGAGACTCATAACAAGATATTCGGATGGCAAACGAAAGGGATTACTGGATGAACTTGCGAAGGCACTTTGCGTCTTCCATGTTAATGAAGAACATCCGGAAGACGCCCTTGCCGGTGATGCGCGGTCTCATGAACATCCATCGCTTCTGCTCGAGCACCTTCTCGATGAACACCATGAACTGTTGGTAGCCGCCCTCGCGGAGCACCGGATGCATCTCCACGTTGAACTGACAAATCGTGACGCCGTGCTCGTCGAACTTGCCGCCGCGATGCAGATAATCGAGAAACTCGAACTCGCCGCCCTCGATGTCGATCCACATGATGTCGATGCGTTGCAGGTGCAGCACCGACGTCAGAAAATAGTTGATCTCGATGGTGGTGACGTCCTGCATCACGTACTTGCGCGTCTTCTGATTCTGGTTCGGCAGCACTTTGAACGCGCTGATGCCGCTGGTGCGGCCGACGGCGAACGGGAAGAATTTGCCGAACGGCGAGTAGAGCTGGATGTTCGGCTCGATGATCGGATCGGCGCCGAAGAAGGCGGTCTGCGGAAGGGTGCGATTCAGGAACTCTTCGGCTTTCGTGTCGTGGCCGACGCCGAGGGTGACCATCGTGTTGTGCTGCTTCTGAAAGACCCAAAGCAAAGCTTCTCAGCCGTCGGATTACTTCGGGACGCTTACGCATTTCGGAAGAACTACCCATTTGGTCTCGTGAAGATTCGGAAACGCTTGCACACCGAGCCCCTCGTACACGGGCTCTCTGTCGCAAATCTCGGTCCGCTCGACCCAGTTGAGACTCGTCGAGATCGGATCGCCGTTGAATGACTTGACGATCGGAGTGATGCATTCCTGGAACTTGCTCATCACCAGCTTCGCGTCGTTCACCATCGGCTCTCGGTCCTTGTCCAGATCGCACTCTGGTAGATTGTTTAGCTCGTCGAAGCGGGGGTCCAGAGTGGGTGGAACTGACGACTCTTCGAACTTGTACCCGACGCCGTCCATCGAATCGACGACGCCACGGTACACGAGCTCCGACGATGGGACCCGAGCCGACGGCCCGCCGAGAGCCACCGGAGCCACATTGTTCGAAGGGACGACTCGTGGACACTCGAGAATCCGCTCCTCGACTGGATAGAGGCTGTAGGTGAGGGCGACGAGCAGAATGCAAATGATCAGGTAGAGGAATCGATTGTGACGAGACGCGCGGTGCAGAAGCGACGACGTCTTCTCAGTGCCGCCGCCGGGAAGTAGGTGAGCGTACTCGATGGACATGTCGACGAGTGGATTCCGAATCCAGGACAACGTCGCCGTTTTATACGGGAGAATCAGGATCAAGACATCTCTTCTCTCTCTGCTTTTTCTGACGAACACAAATTTTTTGCGCGAGCAGCAGCAGCAGCAACCCGTCCCCCCTCTTCGATTTCTCTCCCGATCGGTTAGATTTTGAAGACGAGATTGCTGGACAGTGGGATCTTTCGGTCTCTTTCGGCCCATCGAACTTCGAACCTCTTTCGATCATTTCGACCCGTTTCTGTTCGAACCTTGAAAATCGATCTCTGCCGAAATTCTCTGGAAAAACCACCCCGTGACATCCATTGAAAAACAATTGGAATTGGAACATTGTTTCGTGTTCGCGGATCCTTCAAATTTTTTGTTGTCGTGCAAAAACGGTCGGATCGCGATATCCTAGACGAGATAGCGTACATTGAAATCGAAAACAATCTACTCGCCGCACCGGATCTTTGCCATTTTTCTTCCCTCTTTGGAACTTTTCAGGTCATGTGAATGAATGTGCTGAACGCTTCTACCCAGAAGTACATTCAGAGTTCAACTTTGACAGAGTATATTTCGAAAACTTGGATAGCTAGAAAAAAGTTGTCAACTATAAAAAGATGAGAAATTTTACGCTGATCATGTTTGCTGTTGACAACTTTTTGATATCTCTGCTAGTTTCAGAGTTATTCCAGTTTGAAGTTTACCCCCCTGAAAAGCTTGTGAGAAATGAGTGGAGCTTGACGAGATTCAGAAGACGTCACGTCTTCTTGATTTCTAACGTTGCTGTAACACTATCGTAAAATCAGTGCAAGTGTTTGGTAGATTTCTACGAGAATTCAAGTACCATGAACTCTAAATATATTAGTTGGGCCCTCTGAAGATAAGTTCTGACAGCTCGGCAAACCTGCGCAAAGTTTGTGATAAGGTTCCGCAAATTTCGCGATAAGGTTCAGCGGACTTCTCACAACCTTTACACAAACTTTGCGGAAAGTCGTCGCAAACGTTGCGGAGACTCATCACAGAAGTTGCAGAAAGCCGTCACAAAAGTTGCAATAGAAGCTAGCTGAGATGTTTGAAAGTGCGAATTGTTTCGAATTTTGATTTCAAATTTATTAAGTACAAACAGTAACAAAACAAGGGAAGAATGAAAATGATGAACAAAAAGAAAACGGAGAAATAAGACAGTTGTTCACAAGACTTCCTTCGTCGACGTCCTCAGAATTATAATCCGTTTCCATACTGTACTCGTAATGTCGTTGATCTCGTTCAACAATCCTACCTCACTACATTCACCGATACTTCTTCCACTGCTTCCCTTCGCTCTTCACATTCGTTCTCACAACCATTCGCCAATTCTTGCTGCAAGCCACTTTCTGAAACATCAGAGCATTTAAATAGTTTTCTTTCAAGCATCATTATTTTTTACCTCGGAACGATCTCGAAAGGTTGACTGTTTCAATTTTGAAATGCTCCAATTCCTCTTCTAAAAGAAAATGTTATTTGATTCAGTCAAACTTTAAACACTCACCAATTCGTCTTCTTTCGTGTGTCTTTTGTTTGCGATTCGCTCTTCAAATCGAACCGAGCCATTGCAATCGATGTTACAGTGAAAATCCCAAAATCGTCTACGAATTTCCTCGTTTCTTCGAGTATTCGGCTGTTTTATACTGAAAATATTACAAATATTGTTATTAGTGTGAAAGTCTCAAATTCGCGAGAAAATCATGATATTTAAGCAAAAAAAGACTGAAAATAGGATAAAAAACATCACTAAAAATGAATAAAACTGGCGGAGCATCGTTTCGGTCGCAGTTTAACACCGACCAATCTCCATCACAACTTTATCAGAACTTCATCAGAAAAGTTGCGGGCGGCAGCCCTGTGGGCGCGCGTTCCTCAGCCGTCAGAGTTTGCGCAAAAGTTGTCGAACTTCATCCCAAAAGTTGCGAAAAATCAATCTTCATCCCAAAAGTTGCGAAAAATCAATCTTCATCACAAACTTTGCGCAGGTTTGCCGAGAGTGTTTGTATGTATATCTCGAAAACTAGAAGAGTTACAAAAAAGTTGTCAACAACAAAAACATGGGAAATATTACGTTGATCATGTTTGTAGTTGTCAACTTTTTGATAACTCTGCTAGTTTCAGAGATACTCCAGTTTCAAGTTTACCACCGAAAGTGACCCTTCTCTTGTATAGGACTCTCGGAAGGTGAATGATCGAGGAGAACTACATACAAACAGTGGCGGTTTTGATCATTTGTCTAGGTGAATCGTTTGTCACTTACGGCGCCCCTGGAGTAGTTCGGATTCCTCGGCAGTATTTTTGACGAAAAGTTGGCCAGAAGCCTGATGACCTACTTTCTAAAGGCCAATCTTCAGATCGTCTCCGTCGATTCGTTCCTCCCCCCAGCGAAGCGAAAAGATTGTGTCGTCGATGAAAACGAAATGCGAAAACGAGTCAACGAACGGTTTTTGTATCGATTCCTACTGCTACTCTATGCCTTCACCATGACCTGTCTCGTTTTTTTCGTGTACGTTCAACAGTCCGAGAATCGCTCATTTCCAGAGTAGACGTGTTTTTTTGACAACTTTCGAGCTTTGTTTTCGAGCAGACGTGGATTGATAGTGTTCGGATGTAGTCGAAAACTGACAGAACAACGAAAACTGTTCGACAATTCGTATTTTCACTCTCAGAGGTCCTCGCTTCATTGGCTCGGAGACTGGCGGCGAGAGTGGGGAGAAAGAGCTGAAATCGCACGAGGGAACACTGTCCCAGAAGGTCAATTCGAACAAAGGAGCCGTCACACTGAGGGAGGTGAACACGAGAGTGTTTCGCGAGTTCGGCTACGAGATCGCGCGGCTCACGGTGCCCATCGTGAGCCTTCGGATGCTCGCCGAGCCGAGTTGCAACAAAACGTTCGCCGATTGGCTCAAAACGTCGCGAAAACCGCAGCCAGAAGCGGCGCCGAGAGAGATTCCCGACGGTGCCGGAATGGGCTTTCTGCTGAACAACTACACGGCTCTCGAATACGTGGGTGGAAATGAGCCGGTGGGCTCGGTGAGCAATGAGCAGTTTTCAGGTGTTTTCTGACGACAAGAACTCTACTTATTCCACGGAGCTCGACGGGAACTGGGTCAGGCTCGCCGAGCTGATATTCTGGACCCCTGAGCAATTGGCGAACCTTGAAGAGGGTTCGGAAGGGGGTGACCTGAGATTCGCAAACTGTGAAATGAGTTTTGTGTTTTCAGTATCTCTCCATAACGCTATGAAGCATTATCGATTGGACGGAATGCGCGGTCTGATCATCGGAAGCATCCAGCCATGGGTCGAGGTGTACGCACTGCAAAACGGAGCCGCCCATGTTCTCACCGTGCACGCACACCCTCCGAAAATCCAGGAGGGTTTCAAAGACCGAATCGCGTCGATCGATCCGGCAGAGTTGGCTGCCACGTGGCTGAACCACACACTCGACTTTGCCGCCTCGTTCTCGATGATCGGACACGCGGGACTCGGCAGATTCGGCGATCCGATCGACATGATCGGAGACCTGCGAGAAGTGCGCAAGATACGATGTCTCCTCAAGCCCGGTGGCCTTCTCTTCCTCGGTGCTCACGTCGGAGTGGACATGATCGTTTTCAATCTGCACCGAGTGTACGGACCGATTCGGATGGCCATGATGATCCAGGGATTCGAATTGATCGCGGCGTTCCGAGAGTCGAATCCGGAGCCTGTGGATTTGAACGATAGCTCGCACTTGTTTTCCGCGAACAAACAAATCACTTTGGTGCTTCGTAAACTATAGATTTTGTATTCAGATAAGAATCGATAAACGTCGTTCATTCCTTCAGCCATTGTACTCGCAAACTAGTTTCTCCTCCAACTTTCTTGCCATCCGATTCCGTGACATATTGTCCACAACTTTCTCACTAGATACTTCGGCTTGCAGGTCATCAATAGAAGAGCCCTTTTGTTGAAAGGGTCCCGGTACTTGTGCTTCTAGGAGTGTTAGAAAACGTCGATCGGTTCTTTGTGATCAGTACAGTAAGTTACGGTTTGTCACAGTCACAGCGTGACATCACACACACTGATCTTCAGATTCCGAGCCACATCCGTCGATCGGGTAACTTTGAAGAGTCAACACAGCTCAAACAAAATTGAGCGTCGCGCTGATCTGCACTCCCTAACAACTTTATATTTTCATGAAGAACCAATGAAACAGTTTGAAAGAGTCAACTAAAATACAAATTGACGCACTCCTCATCATCCACATTGATCATAAAAATGCGAATGTAATTGGCGTTGGGCACCAAATACGGCTTCATCATCACAAATTTGGCGTCGTCGAGGAGTCGCCAGACGAAATCGTGGAACTGCTTCTTCTCGGCCATCGACCGCCCGAACTGATCCTTGTGCATTTCGACGTTCAACTGGCACACGAGCACGCCGCTCTTCTCCAACGAGCCGCCGCGATGGAGCTGCTCGATGAGCGTGTACTCGTGCGATTCGGTGTCCACCCACATCATGTCGATTCGCGGCTCGCGGAGCATCTCGCCGAAAAAGTAGGCGGCTCCGATGTGCATCGTCGTGACGTGCGTCCACGCGGGTGTTCGCACGTACGTCTTGCGCATTCCGCCGCTGCCGCTGATCGCTATCGGAAAGAATGTGCCGCCGAGCTGAGTCTCGTAGGCCACCTCATTCCCCTCTCGCACTGGATCCAACCCGTAGAACGCGGTTTTCGGGTAGAGCTGAAATGAACTTTTTCGCCATCACAGAAAGAATCAAACTTTCTGAAATCCTTCAAAGTACACTTGAATATCTTGATTTTGAAACAAGTTGCACTACTCCAGTTTCTTAAACCCGCATAACTTTTCTGAAAATCGAGATTTTCAGACGTTCTTTGCACCGTTCAAAACATCTCAAATTGTTCTATCGGTTTTTGTGTTAGACACACTTTTGCTGACCTCCTTCAACTTCATTTCAGCGTCCACATCCGCTCCGATGCCCAACGTGACCATTGTGATGTTCGTGTCTTTCTTCGGCAACGCCACATACTTCAACTCCTCCTGATTCTCGAGTCCACGAATATCGAGCGCTTTGTAGACGTCCAAATCGTCGCACTCTCCGGTCAGATTCACGAAATGGTTCCAGGTCTTCAAAGAACAATCAATAATATCGATGAGACATCATGCGAAACTCAACCTCCTCCTCATTACCTCGAAGTGGCAACAATCGCGGATAGACGCATTCGTGGAACTTCTCGAACACTGCCGAACGGACTTTACTCCTTTTCTTCACACCTTGCTCTTTGCTCAAAACCAGAAAGAGCGCCGAGAACGAGATGAATGATAACGCGAAGAGAATCGCGAGTTTGAAAATGGAACGAGATGTCATAACTGCGGTCCGCTTCCTTGTACATGAATGGGAGAGCGGTTTGTTTGTGGGGGGAGTCGAGATTCGAATCTGAGATGTGACAAGAAACCGGTTGGAACTGAACGCGTGACCGATATCACAGTCTCGAAGCGAAGCTTTCAGGCTTTCAGCGCAACTCCGATTACCGGGAACCCTATACTACTGTGTGTGCGGCTATTAGCCTATAGCCTATACAATAGATGTATTGTGCGTATCAAAAGTATATAGTTCCACCGATTTTCATATGAATTCGAAGAAAAAATAGAAAAAAAAGCCGAAAAAGGGTGAAAACTGAGCGATTTTGAAGGGGGGGGGGGGGTGGTTTACTTTTTAAGCGCAGGGTGAACTTAAAAATGGAATAACTCTGAAACTAGAAAAGTTATAAAAAAGTTGTCAATTGCAAAAATGATCAGCGTAAAATTTCTCGTGTTTTTGTAGTTGACAACTTTTTTCTAACTGTTTCAGTTTTCAAGATATATGCATTCAAAGTTAAACCTATGACAGATGACAGAGACTAACAATGAAAACGTTCAAAATTTATTGAAAAACTTTGCAATGCACTTCTCGTCCTCCACATTTATAAAATACATTCGATGAACGCCGACGTCGGTGTGAAGTGATTGCAAGAAGACGTATCGTGTTTCGGCGAGCACGCGCAGAATGAAGTCGTGATAGATTTGGGCGCCGGGCGGATGGAACTTGGAGTGCACCTCGAGATTGAACTGACAAATCGATATGCCCTTCATGTCCAGAGGACCGTCGCGATGGAAATGGTCGAGAAACTCGAACTCGCCGCCCTCGATGTCGATCCACGCAAAGTCGATCTTTTTGAGTTGGAGAATCTCGTTGAGAAAGTAGACCAAATCGATCGTCGTCACGTCCTGATTGATGTACTTCCGCGTCTTCTGATTCTGATTCGGCAACACTCGGAACGTGGAGAAGCCGGCTTTGCGGCCGACGGCGAACGGGAAGAACTTGCCGAACGCCGAGTACATTTGACGATTCGGCTCGATGATCGGATCGGCGCCGTAGAATTTGGTGTTTGGAAGGGTTCGGTTGAGGGTCTCCTCGGCAACAGTGTCATGTCCGACGCCCAGTGTCAACAGAACGTTCTCCTCTTTCTGAAAGGTGTATGTATTAGAGGGATAGGTGAAACACATCAGTCAACTTTTGCTGAACTTTGTAAGAATGACAAAGTCTTATGAACCAGAAGGCGTGCACCCAAGTCGATGATGACTATGTATTAACAGATCGCGTGAAGCTCGGAGTCCGTCGACACGCCCCTGTTTGGGTCTCAAACGGAATCCACGTCACGTGACTGGAAATTATATGTATGTATCTTTGAACAATCCAAAAAGAAGCATTGTTCAAAGAGACATACATACGATTTCAAGTCACGTGACTTGGAGGCGGCCCTCCGGACTCTGACCTTCGCGCGATCGTGTCATAACTGTATTGCACTGCGAAATCTGCGACCAAGCGCTACAGTTCACGTGGTAGCGCGCGTGGCTCTAATTTTGAACTTTTTCTAACGTCCTACACCTAATTGCCACCGAGTAAAACGGTCATAATTCAAATTGAAGAATGTGAAGCGTTTGTTTCGCCATTCAAAACATCGAAAAGTTTCCCACGTTTTACCACAAAAGCTTATTCACAGAGTTCAGCACAGAATGGTTGGAGCCAATTCTGTGTTCAGGCAGGATCTTACACAACGCGGAAGAATCGTCCATTTGATTTCGTGAAGGTTGGCGAAAGGCACGATGCCGAGTGTTTGGAAGATCGGAAGCTGATCGCAGATTGACGCCTTCTGCACCCACTCGACATTCATCTGAAGGTCCGACGAATGAAGTTCACAAGCGAGTGACCCTCGACTAACCTCCTGAGGCTTGCCCCTCCACTGCTCGACGATCGGAGTGATGCACTCCGCGAACTGGGCTTTGAGTGTGGCCAACTTCTTCCGCACTTCCTCCTGAACATCTGCCAGCGGCCCGCAGTCGGGCAACTTTGCAAGCTCCTCGTACCGCTTGTCGAGTACGACCTCCTGCTGCGGCTTGAACTGATACCCCACGCCGTCTATCGTGTCCCACACCTTGACAGTTGCAGGTGGAACAGTCGTCGTGGTAGTCGAAGTTTCCACCTCCTGAGAGTCAAAGGCAGAAGTGACCACTTGGGGAAGTGGAAGCGAGACATCGGACCAATCAAGGAAATAAATCGAGAGTAGAATGATAGAGACGACGGCGACCAGGTACGGAAATCGACGTTTGTGAACATTGTCTCTAGGGTAAACCATCGTTATTTCTCCGTTTTTCGAGTTTTTCGGCGCTGACGATCCAAAACTGCTGAGAACTGGGCCACGACTATCAAGATCGTCAAAACCGGTTGAATGGAAGTTTTCGAAACTTTGGGACGGTGCCTCAGTTCTAAGCACGCCCTGCACACACTCAGACAAAAACCGGGAGAGGAAAGGCGATCGATTCACGAAGTCAGCAATATCTGCGAGGATCCCGACTCGTCTCCACACCACGGAGCACCATCGCATAAGATCGGAAGAAGTGGTTGGCGGTGATCCGCGCTCACACATCATGTACATACCTGAGTAACATTTGTACATAGAAACAGTAACATCCAAAAGGTACAGTATACGAACAGTATAATATCCCGGTCCGATTCGAAATTTGAATCGTCCCAAACACTTTCGCAGACGACTCGAGGTGTCCGGTGAAAATCGAAAAGTGATATTTTTGAAAAACGTTTCGTTTTCATTTCTTTCTATCAACTTTCAACGGTTTTTGATTGGAATCAATGAACCGTGTGACTCACGAATAGTACTACAGAAGAGTTTTATTTGAAAAGATAAAATTAGGAGGCAATCAGGGAATATACTTCTTGACACACTTTGGATTTTCCACATTCAAGAAGAACATTCGGAAGACGCCTCTTCCGGTGGTTCGCGCCTTCAGAAAGAGGTATCGACCGTCGGCGGCGAGCCGCTCCACAAACTCGAAATACTTTTGCGCTCCGTTGCTCACGTAGTCCGGATGAAGTTCGGCGTTCCATTGACAGATTGTGATGCCGTTCTCGTCGAACTTGCCGCCTTTGAAGAAGTAGTCGAGGAAGTGCATCTCGCCGCCCTCGATGTCGATCCAGAAGAAGTCGATCCACGACAGCTTCATGATCTCTTTGAGCACATAGACGACTTCGATGGTGGTCACGTCCTGGTACACGTACTCTCCTGTAAATCACGATTGTTACGGTGTGTGTGTGTAAGAGGAGTCGCCTACTGGTCGCCTGATTCTGATTGGGAAGCACACGGAATCGGTCGGTTCCCGACGCGTTTCCGACGGCGAACGGGAAGAAGCGGCCGAACTGCGAGTAGAGTTGGATGTTCGGCTCGATGATCGGATCGGCGCCGAGGAATTTGACGTTCGGAAGGGTTCGGTTTAAGTGGAGCTCCGCGCTCACCTCGTGTCCGACTCCCAGTGTCACCATCGTGTGCTCCTCTTTCTGAAACATAGAGACCTCTAATCGTGATTTGTTCCGGCTAGCGTATATCTTCAAGACTAAAATAGATACAAAAAAGTTGTCAACTATAAAAACATGGGAAATTTTACTCAAATCATGTTTGCAGTTGACAACTTTCTTTTAACTCTGCTAGTTTTCGAGATGTTTTTGTTCGAAGTTCATCGCCACTAAAGGGGGTCTTTCCAGAGTTTACGGTATGTTGTCCAGATACCTTAAAGGATCATGTGTCGATTTACGAGAGCGGATCTATTCATTCTTCACCTCAAAAACTGTTCTCGTAAATCAACATTGGATCTCGAGATTAGATGGGATCATGTACGGTTTTTCTCTCGCGCTACACTGGATTCTACAGTCTATAGCATTTCTGGGCGATGGCCGATATTCCTCTCTGAAAAGTGCCGCGATCTCTTACACATCTGGGAAGCACCGCCCACTTGCTCTCGTGCGGATTCTTGAACTCGTCGAATCGTAGAGCACTCAAGTCGAGACTCTCCTCGCAAACCGTCGTGTTCCGCTCCCAGTTGTGGAGAATCAAAGAAACGTCCGGCCGGAAAGAGTTGATGTGCGTCGTGATGCACTCTTTGAACGTCTCCATGACGCGTGGAATGTCAACCTTCAGTTGTTGCCCCTCGAACGCCGTGCACTCGGGCAGATTGGCATACACGACGAATCGCTCGTCCAGCCTCACTTCGGCCCTCTCGAAAGCGAACCCGATGCCGTCCATCGCCTCCACTTCGCCTCGATACATCCGTTCCGACGGTGTATCTGCCTTGGCTGCCCGGCAAACGTGCAACTTGTTGTGTTTGTGATTCATCACCGTCAGAGAGATCATGAAGACGACGATCAGGAGCGCGAACACTTCGAAATACGATGTTCGTCGATGATCTGGACAAGAAGATGAATATAACAAATCGAAGGGGGGTGACACTTCAAACTCACAGAAACACGACGGTTTCGTCGCTTCGAAGTCGATGAACTTGGCCGGCATTGTTGTGACGAGCAGCCCGCTGAAGAAAACCGAACGACTGTCTGACTAATAAACAGTTGTTTCGGCCGAGATTCCGATCTGACACGATTCTCGCGACGATAGGCTTCGAGTAGGACTGGTTTGATCGCTTTCACTGCCTCACAAGACGATGCGATCGTTTCTCGTGCTGAACTTGTAAGTTTCGGGCTCAGAAGACGTGCTGCATACTGTCAACATTTCCGGAAACCCCATAGAAGTAGCTCCAACACTTTTATCCTAGGACCATATGAGAACAGTTGCAAAAAAAACGCGATCAAAGTTGCTCACGTGAAACATGTCTTCTGCTCTGGCCGCCCGCCACGTGGATGACCTTGGGTCAGTAGAACATCTTGATAAGAATCCCCTTTAAAAGGGCCGCCGTTCGAAGAGAAAGAGCAGATTGAAGCTCTCAAACGACGAATTGAAGCCCGGACATCATGTCTCTCACCGCCGACCCGCCAGCCTGCACCGTCCCGGCCGCCGGTGGCTCCTCGACGCATAAGCTCGTCAACGGCGGCGCCGAGAAGCTGATCTTCAAGATCAAGTCCTCCAACAACAACGAGTACCGCATCACGCCCGTCTTCGGATTCGTCGACCCGTCCGGCTCGTTCGACATCAAGATCGATCGGACCGCCGGCGCGGCGAAGGAGGACAAGCTCGTCGTGCACTTTGCGCCGGCTCCGGCCGACGCGACCGATGCGCAGGCGGCGTTCGCCACCGTCACCCCATCGGGAACCATCACGATTCCGTTGTCGGCGACCGCCTAAGAAGCGCCCTCCGAGTGATCCCCCCCATTGAATCTAATAAAACATTCGACAAGTCTTTGTATCGAGTTGAATTGAAACAGTTTGCGTGGAGACCAGTCTGCGATGGCATCTCGACCCTTGCGATCCTTTGCATCCGATGCGGATCGCAATCTTCTCTGGGCACTTCGAATGAACCGTCTTCCGCTCTTGGTTCTCACTATTGTTTGTCTCGGATTGTGGCTGCTCTTTGTGCAACGACACGCGAGTCTCCAAGTTGGCATCTCGTCTTCTTCGGCAATTTTAAAGTCGAGTTTCCCTTTTTCTCGCCCAAATTTTGATTGGACTTGCGTTTTCAGTCTGAAAACGAGTTTCAGTGCAGTGTGTGAGGTTGCCACGTGGAATCGCAAGACGAGGGATGAGGTGCCGAACTTTGAAATGCTCAGAAAAGCGGTCGAGATGAACATTGGAAAACTGGTGAGCGAAACTTCAAAAACGCGACACAGTTTAGTGGAGCGCGCGGTGAGAGCTTCCTATTGCCAACTAGCCGAGACGCCACTGGCAGTGTCATGCCGCCAGTTGGCGGTTTTGAATGCGCCACTGGCGCTTGGGGTGCCGATGTCAGATGTACCGGCCAGTGGCCATTAACCCCAAGTGTTCATCAGAACAACATACTCGACGCGCAACCGCGACTCGTTTCGGCATTCGTCTATCCGGACCACATAACGATCATCACGACAGCAATGCACACTTACGGGTAACAAAAACGTGCTCAAATGATGTACATAGTTTCGATGAGCGAGTCCAGAAAACCGGTGACGTGTCGCTACTTTGACTGCAATCGCACGCCAATTCCCGGCTCGGACTTCCGATCGATAGTCGTTCCGATGGCCTCCGTCTCGTGTCCACGTCGGTTTGGCGCCGAATACGTCGCTCTCGGTTTCAACGAAACGGAAAGATTCGATGCGCAGGAGCCGATTCCGTTGACTTATCGAGCCTATGAGAGTAGGCGATGGTGTGAATGTGTGCGAAAACTCATCCACATACTTCAGATCCGATCCACGAACTGTCGGTCTGCGTGGGTCCGTTGTACGGAAGGGAGAGCAAGTGGTTGGAAGTGATCGAATACGTCGAGCACTACCGCCTATTGGTCTTCACAGGGCGTTGCATTCAGAATCTAGTGGTTTTTCGGTTTCAGGGCGCCACCTATTTCTACTTTTCACTGTTCAACGTGAGCAGATACGATCGGAGGATAATCGACGACTACGAGAGATTGGGGGTGGCAGAGGCGACGAGCTATGTGACCGAGTACGAGAGTCTCGGATGGCAGTTTCACATGATACAGACTCAGGTCAGTTCGCCGATCCGGAAACGTCGTGATTCTCAGGGTAGTTATGCAAGTTTCAGTGGCGCTACTGTAGTTTTCAGTCTTTTCCAAGTGTCGCTCCACACTAGAACTTGAACAACTTTTCTGAAAGATGAGACTCTCAGTCGTTGTTTGCGTCATTCAAAAGTTTCTGCAAGTTCAGGAATGCCATCACCGAAGCAAGTTCCACTCGAAATGGGTACTCAACGTCGACATTGACGAGCGGCTGGTGTTCAACCCACATAGTACTGGCAGCCTGATGAACTATCTGAGGTGCCGCTGAGAATCCGCCGAACGAGCACTCCCCTCCAACTCGAGTTTCAGATCGATGCCGTCGAACATGGGCGAGCTGAGTTTCAGCACGAATCGAGTGCTGAAAACCGAGCGAGCTCCTGCGAAGTTCACAAATGAGACGGACTTGATGGCGGAGATGTCGTTTCTCAAGTACAATCAGACGACGGAGACGAGCTGGTACAACTTCAAAGGAGCCATCCGCCCGGAGCTCGTCGGCCTTCTCGCCTATCACTGGTCGTATCGGCAGCGCGAGGGCGTGCGAGTGATGTCGGTGCCGAAGAGAGTCGGTTACATCAGGCAAATAGATCGAAGCGCTCGTTGAAGGTTGGTAGAGCCGGTGGTTTTCAGGCACTATCGGAGCACGGACAAAGAGGCGTTGAACGGAAACTGGCGGGATTTCTACAACGGAACACTTCACACGACTCGATTGGAGTCGAGTTTCGAGGAGAAATTGGTGAGGGCGGTGCGAGAGAGAGTGAGATATGTGTACGAGCAGCGGATGATCCGGTGCGAGGAGATTTCCAAGTTCATATTGGACCGGTACTCGAGACACCTTCTCGAGTGCAAGTATCGCAGCGAGTGATCGCTCTTTCTCACTATGTATTTCTGTTAAGTTTGACGGGTGTTTTTTTGAATGAAATATTGAATGGTTCATTGATAAGCTGAAGATATACAGAAAAGTGATCACGTTCTCTATAGAGAGATAGAGAGAAGTTAGGCGCAGAGTCCGGAGGCGCTCTCGCACGAGGTTCCAGAAGGACACGCGGAGCACGTGGTTCCCTGCTTGTAGATTGGCTGGTTCAAGTAGTTTCCTCTGCAATTTCAGACTCGTCAAGTTGACCCCCCGCATTCATTGTTCACGAGAGAACTCACTGCGCGTAGTACTGACAGACGACGGTCACCTTGTTGTAGTTGCTCATGTTCGGGTCCTTTCCGCAGTTCTTGACACCGCACCCGAGGGTGCCCGACTTGGACCACGCCATCTGGGTGGCGTGTCCGATGCCAGTGTTGAACGTGTTCACGTCGAGCACGTTGGAAGTCCATCCGTAGTCCTGGAACTCCTTCTGCCACGAGTTGCCGGCGTTCACTCCGAACGAGTCGAGGTTCGTCGGCAGCGTGCCCGACGTCCAGTACCAGTAGAGGTTCTCGCCGAGTCCCGGCGCGCCCGAGTGATCGTCCGGACATCCGTTCGCGTAGTTCTGCGCCGACGTCGCCGTCGTCGCGTTCCACTTCATCTTGAGAATGTCGGCTCCGGCCGGCTCCTTGGTGCCCTTCGCCACGTACGTGCCCTTGGCAATCGACGAGCGCAGCGTGTTGTGGTTGTCGACGATCGCCTGCTGGCCAATCGAACTGAATTGAGCCAGCGAGCCGCCGACGACGGCCAGAAGGAGAAGAAGAAGATGAAGAGCAGGAGACGATTGCATTGCCAATGATGGAGTGGTCGTGCTGAGCCGGACTCTTTTATACGAGGGGTATCAATCGGTTATCAGTTCAAAACACGTCTAGAAGACTGACTCTTGGCCGCACACCCAACAACATTGCGTCTTTCTTTTGTTTGAGCACGTTAGAATTGAAATCGATAGCGAGAGCACAACGAGTATTCATAACACTCGCGTTTGGTTCGATTTCGACAGTGATGGTATGACGGACGACGTCTGAAATCGAGAAGAGAAGTGACTTCGTCAGAACGCGATGCCCACTCACTTCTCTCAAACTTTTCGGTAGCACCAGATTTCGAAGAAACCGTTGAGTCTTCAGGAAGACGAGCAAATTGACGACGCCCTTCTGCAGACTGACCACATAGATCACGTTCGGCTGGATGAACGGGTAGAAGAAGACGATGACGTCGGGCACTGTGAACAAGCAAATCGTGCTGCCGGTGATCATCGCCACCGTCGTCGTCATGTTCAGAAGACGTTGCTGATTGCGTTTCGACTCCACCGACGTCTTCTTCTGCTTCTGGAGAATCTGAACGCGTCGAGCGTCAGTCGACGTCTTCACGGGAGTACGACGCTTACTCGGTACATTTTCGCGAAAATCGGGATGTAAATGAGAATGCATCCGAGTGAGCTGACGATCCGAATGATTCGGTAGGTCATGAAGAACTCCAGTGTCACCGCCTCCCGCACATAGCACACCATTGTCGACTGGAAACGAAGTCTAATGAAAAGTCCAGCGGAGCGCGATATGTGCACGCCCGGACAGCTCGAATGCTTCTTACCGTTTTCACTGCGCCACTGCGATACGAAGCGAAACCGGCGGGGAGCAGAAGGGCGAAGTGAAGGAGGAACGGTAGAAACATGAGCGTGTAGGCGTAGGCGAGATGTTGTTTCAGGTAGAAAATCGGGCGGAAGACGCACAGGAGACGATCGACGGCGGTGGAAAAACAGAAGATTCCCGACATGACGGTGGTCAGAATGAAGAGTTGGGTGTGGATTTGCGAGAAGCAGTACCACATGGACACTTGCGGAAAGTCTGAAAGTGCCTCGTATTTCCAGTCTACATCTGCGTTTCGCGCTCCACTGAACTTGGCGCCAAATTTGAATTCCGATGTTTTGTTCGAAAACACTCACAGTCATACAAAACCAACGGAATGGCTCGAAAAACGCCGCCGGAAAAGTAGGTCAACCCGAAGATCACGTCGAACAGCAAACACGCTCCAATGATAACGTGCTCTTTTTGGGCGCGAAGGTGGCGATTCGAAAACAATCGAATCGCTAGGAACAAGTTGGCGAGGGAAATCAGAAGGCCTTCGACGACATACAAACTGAGGGTTATCTGGAATTCCGGACTTTGAGATCTGATCGGATCATGCCTTAGGAGCTCACCTTATCGAAATCCGCCGTTCTCATTCTCGAAAACAGAATCGCGACGTCGTCAACGTCGTCGCGGCGTTGAGTTGTCATTTCTGAGCAACCAGATCAGAAATGAGCAAAGAAGAGAGAGAGAGAGAGCCGACGGGGTGTGTTTTCAAGTTAGTCACTGGTTTCCCACGTCTTCTGATTCTCGCCGTCGACGAAATGTGAGAAACTCGGATGTATAACGAAGAGAAAAGGGGTGGGAAGTGTGTACTTCTTGGTATGAGGCACATTTTGAACGAGAGAGTAAGAAAGACAGAGAGAGAAAGAAAGAGACCGATGTGACGAGTACTACGAAGTGAAGCGGAAAGTGAAGAGTCAGTGAACGGTCTACTGGACCTAGGAACTTTCAGTGGTCAGTGGAAACGCGCTCTATTGTACTCATTAGGTTTCAGTGTAGATACTCGAAAGAGCAAGTGCGCTCTGCTCTAATCATCAAACTTTCAGCTGTCAATAGAGTGCGTTTGCTGGATGCCGGAACTGATTCATCTATTACATAAGTGGAACTGCTTCCGTGGAAACGCGCAGCGCGATTGCGATTAGAGCGCGTTTGCCCAGGATCACAACTGTGTGATACAGATCAGAAATCATGAAAATGGTTAATCAAACTGACTCGAAGGCAGTTCTCGTCGGCTGAAAACATGCTGAAACGTATCTGAAATGCAACTCGCCGAGGTGTCAAACTCCCGATAAGCTTCTACACAATAGGGCGGAAATGAAGATGTGAAGATCGAAAGATGAATGACGTCATCAGCCTTTCTTTTCTTTATGAATACACAGAATACATACAACAACACTCGATTCCGATTCACAACTCGGGCAACACTTTTCCGGGATTCAGAATGCCGTTCGGATCCAACGCCGCCTTCACCGTGTGCATCAGTCGGACGGTCGGCTCGCCGAGCTCCTCGCGCAAATATCGTCGTTTGCCGAGCCCGACGCCGTGCTCGCCGGTGCATGTGCCGTCGGCGGCCAACGCACGACGCACCAGACGATCCGAGAAGGCTTGGATCTTGCGATGCTCCGATTTGTCACCCCCCTCGCCGCCGTTATCGATCGTCGGCAGAATGACGTGGAAGTTGCCGTCGCCGACGTGACCGACGACGGTGCCGAGGATGTTGTGCGCGTCGAGATCGGCGCGCGTGTCCGAGATGACGTCGGCGAGCCGCGAGATTGGCACGCACACGTCCGTCGTGAAGCCCTGAAAAGAACGACGACTTCTTCTTCTCCTTCTAGAAGTCGCTTCCGAATACCCACCCTGGCTCCGTGCCGCATCGCCAACGCCGCATAATAGGCGTTGTGTCGGGCCTTCCACAGAGCGGCCATCTCCTCTGGACTCGCCCCGGAGTCAAAGTCCAACGCCTCGTGGCCGCGACAAATCTCTTCCACGGCCGCCGTCTGCTCGGCCACCTCCTTCTCGGTGCCGCCGTGAAACTCGATGAAAAGTGTCGGCGTTTCGCGGAGCGAAAGTCCGCTGTATACGTTGCACGCGCCGACTTGCACGTGATCGAGGAGTTCGATGCGCGCCACCGGAATGCTCCACTGCAACACCTCGACGACAGTGGACGCCGCGTGATGGACGGTGGGGAACGAGCAGACGGCGGCCGAGAGAAACTGCGGCCGCGGGTGCACGCGAACGGTGGCCTCCGTGATGACGCCGAGAGTGCCCTCGGAGCCGACGAACAGTTCGGTGAAATTGAAGCCGGCCGACGACTTTCTGAAAGTCTCGATTGTCCAACTTCGAACCAAAATATCTCGGAAACTAGGAGAGCTATGAAAAAGTTGTCAACTACAAACATGATCAGCGTAAAATTTCCCATCTTATTGTAGTTGACAACTTTTTCATAACTCTGCTAGTTTCACAGATATGCTCTGTGAAAGTCAGACGAACCTCGGACACCGTCCCTGTCCCTTCGTGTGGAGCACAGTGCCGTCGGCGAGCACCACCTCCAGATTCACCACGTTCTCCTTCATCGTTCCATAGCGAATCGCGTTTGTCCCGCTCGCACTCGTGGCCACCATTCCGCACACTGACGCGTCCGCACCGGGATCTGAAGTCGTCGCCCTTTAGCAGGTGTTTCCGTGGAGCGCACTTCCTTCCACTCACCGACCGGAAAGAAGAGTCCCGAGTGCTTGATGGCGTCGTTCAGGGCGAGCCGCGTCGTCGACGGCTTCACCGAGCACACAAAGTCGTGCTCGCGGAGCCGTGGCTCGCCGTGCAGCTGTTGGGTGCTCAGACAGACGCCGCCGAGTGTCGACATTGATCCGCCTTCGAGACCGGTTCCGGTGCCGAACGGCACCACCGGAATCTCGCGTTCATTGCACAGTTTCAAGAGTTGTGACACTTGCTCAACGGACGTCGGCTCGAGAACCACCGCCGGCGGCGGCGCGACGAAGTGACTCTCGTCGCGCGCAAACTGCCGCCGGACTGACTCCTGGGTCCGAACGGCGTCCGCGCCGACGATTTTCTGGAAATCGGGCAGCGACTTTTGGATCGCCGTCTGAATCGCCTGTGTGCTGAAGACACGGCGCATTCTGCAGGAAAACTGATTCGGGATTTTATGAGAGACATCAACAAGAAAAGTAACAAGGTGAGAAGAAAACGGGAGAAGTGATGAGTAGGAGGGAGAGGTAGGACGATTGCAGCTTTCAAACTGAACTCTGATGTCGCGCCAAACACACTTAACAAGCACAGAAAACGAGCGAGGCCAAAAGGTTCAAAGAATTGAGAGACGCAGGCCGAGAAACAAAAAGAGGTCACGTGAAAGCGAAGAGAGATTCAGCTGGGAAGGAAAATGTCGGCGGAGACGACGAGCGAGTGCTTTTCGGCGATGAATTTCGATCGTGCACTGGATATCGTGATTTGAAACGGGAGCCCGAAGTCGAAGAGACTCTGACGCTTGTCGAGGATCACCAGACATCGCGTCGGATTCAGCTTCAGCTTCAATCTGGAATATGACACAGACTTTTCGGTTTTCCGGCAGCTTTTTACCTTTTCGGATCGCTAATAGGCCCGTCTTTCGCCTCGCATCGCATGCTGATCTCGAGCCGCTTCCCATCGAACAGCCGTATCCGAACCCCGTCGATTTGTCGCATTCCGAACATCTCCCGCCGCATTTCACTGATCACCTCGTCCTCATTGATCTCTTTGATTCCTTCCGTTTTCTCAGTTTTCGCCACTTCTTCGACAACCTTGGCCGCCGGTTTTTTGGCGAGCCGTTGGGATTCGAGATCGCCGACGACGCACCGATTGCGGAGAATCACGTAGTTTTTGGGGTCGAGCGTCAGATCGTGCTTCTCTTTGATCATGTCGACGAAAATGAGCGCGAGCAGTTGGCGGAAGAACGCCGCGTCGGGACTGGCGAGCCGTTTTTGGTAGAAGACTGTGTTGACGAGCACGTCAATCTGAAAGTTGGTTGTTATTCTGGAGCAGTTCGAGATGAAAGAAGAAAGACGAACCTTGACCGAGTTCTCTTCTTTGCGATCCTTGACACAGTCCAAACTTCCGATGCTGATGGGAATCCGATACGAATCGTCGCCCCGGTCCATCCGATCCGCCACCTCGTTCTCGTCCAAATCGTCGATCGGCGGCGGAATCTGCTCGCAGTGGCACACGTTCACAAAACATTTTCGTGGCTCGTCGTCGCCGACGATTCCGCGGATTTTCACACTTTTCCATTTGTAGACGTAGCCGGGCAGCGGGTTGATGAGCCACGACTCTTCGGAATCTTTTTCGAGCTTCAACGACATCTGGAAGTTCTGGAATGTCTGGAAATGCTGGAAAACTGAGAGGTAGAAATACGTTATTATGGAGTTTTACACGTTGAGGAACCGATAACGGATAATTGATAGAAATTTATGAGAAAAGCATAAGACCAGAATATAAGTTACTAGTTTTTGTTTCGAGAAGGCGTTCAGACGAGGGTTAGAAGATGGCAAGAAGGGCGAAAACGGAGTAAAGCAGCACGCACGGATAGGCGACGAGAAGACGTTGATGATCCATCGACAGTGCTATCACGAAGAGTTTTGACGACGCCGAAGAGCACCAGAGTACTGCCAGAGACGATATCAAGTAGCCGACGACGCCTTTGAACGATAAAACCGCTGTCACGATGCTCAGAAGAGCCATCGGAAGGAGGCAGTACCCGAGGACAGAGGCGGTGCATGTGAACGAGATGCTTTTCTCGTCGGTGGCCATCAGATTCATCAGCGCGTAGATTCCCACGCATCCGAGTCCGCCGACGCCGTAGATGAAGCCAAACGAGAGTTTTCCGTGGAGCAGGAGTGCCGCACCGAAGATCAAGCAGAAAACGAGCGGCCCGGCAAGATCTTGGTCGGCGATCACTTCCACCGTCGCCGTGCCCGTCGGGTTCAGCACCGCAATCGTTTTCTCCTTGATATGTGAGAAATTGATGCCGAGCTCTTCGAGAAGTGGCGGCTCATTCTCGTAATCTTCTCCGCCATCGGCTCCCGGAGCACCTGGAATTCCTGATGCTCCGCCGTTGTTTGGCATGAACATTTGGCCGCCGTAGAAGGAGTTTTGCGTCTGTTGCTGCTGCTGATACGGATTTTGCTGGTAATAATCATTTGCGGCGGCTGAAAACTTGGAAAATCCCACTTTGCAAGCCTAGGGAAGTGTCACAAACGCTGTTGAGGTTGTTGAGGTTGTGAGTAGTCGAATTGACCCCACCCCATGTCCTGTTGGCTTGTTTGAGTGTTCCAGCCGCCTGAACTCGCATGTTTTTAGATATTCTTGGCAAATAGATTTACCTCCTTGCTGCTGGCCATCATCCATCCAAAATCCGTTCGACATTCCGGCTTAAAGTTGTAGAAAACCCGATGAAATTGGTGAAATGATGTGGCAAAAATGGTTGTAACATTGTGGAGCGATAGAGCGCGTTTGCATTGAGGCCTAGAAAAACAAGACTCGAAGCAGGCGCTCTTCGGTCGTGTACTCCCGGTGGACAACCCGTCGCAATTTTTACATCACTTTTTCGCTGATTTTCAGCGAAAATGTCGTCGATTCTAGCAAAAACTTTGCTTCGACCAGTCAGAGTGAGCTCGTCAAACTTGCTCAGGCTCACCAGAAATTTTCAAGTCTCGTCGAAATGTGAGTTTTGCGGGAAACGTTCGGAAGTAGTCCCAAGAAATTGATAAAACATTTTTAGGCAATGTGGAGCTCGTAGCGCTTCCCAAACTAAGCCAAGACGATCTCGGACACTCAATCCTTCTTCACAAAGGCACTCTACCGCCCGGATCTCCGAAAACCGCCCATGACGTCGTGGCAATGGGTGTGAAGGGGGCAAAAGTAGGCGTTTTCAAAGTGTCCGCCGAAAATATTCTGAAAATTTTCAGATTCTCTCGCTGTCCTCGTCAGTTGCCGGAGCAGTGATGGTGCCGGTGCTCTCCTCGTATCTCTGGGAAGCGGCGGCGGAACGGCCGACAATGATGATGTTCGCGATTGGTGGGTCCCGCCTAAAAAATCCCTAGAATCTTCGAATTTCAGTTGCGAATACGTTCCTCGTGGCACTCTCGTTCACTCCAGTGCTTCTTCATTTCCTCGCAAAACGCTTTCCGATCGATATCTACTACAACAACGATAAAAAGGTTCAGGAAAACCCGAGAACCTCTCAAACATCCCTCGACGTTCAGACATTCACAACGATTCACTACAATTTCCTGATGCAAAAGCAGGCGTTACGCTTCTCGTCGGCAGAAGTCGTCGACGCGGCGGTGGCTCCCGAGATGAAGAAAGTGTGGATTCCGCTGGCGACGGCGTTTGTCGCGAAGAAACCGCTTTTGATTTCTCTCGACCGAAACGCGTACTTGGATAAATTGGCGTTCGACGAGCTCACCAAGAATGTGCACATCCCGCCGAATCATGATTAGATCCCTCCCACCCCATTTTTGTGCTGTTTTCTTTTTGTTTTTCGGTTTTTTAGTTCTCTTTTTATAGCTTTTTATTTTTGTTTTTTTCAAAGTTCTTGACTGTATCTTCAATTTTATCGGCAATCGCATCGATTTGTGCCCGAATATCGTCTCCTGTCCTATTCTGCAGGTGCACATCGAAGTTTCCGTAATCGTCGAGACCACACTCGGATTCGGCGTCGTCGACTCCTTCCACAAACTGGAATCCACGTTTTCGACGATCTTCGTCGCTGGCTTCGATTCGAACTGTCAGTGTAGAGAATTTCTCTACAAAAAACGAGTAGTCGGTTTTGCGGCGACAATCGGAGATGATGATGACGTCAGACGCCTGGTGCTGCTCTATGGCGTGGCGGCAGAAGACGCCCGGATCACGACTTCTCGCGTCCTCGCCCCATTTTATCATTTCTGCTCGATACTTCTCTTTGTAGGGCCCATCTGTGAGCAGTTCCTCGTAATCGAGCCCTGAAATCGGGAGAATAGCTGAACTTGCTCGATTTTAAGATTACCGTGACGCGACGCGAATAAAGCTTTTAACCGATGCGATATTCCAGTCACTGTCACTGCGACATTCCTTCGCTCGAGCTCCTTTCTCAAAATCCGTGCACAGTAGTCTTTTCCTGACTTTCGCTTCCCTGAAATCGCCACGATACACGCCACCATCTGAAACTGTATCTTACAGGAGAATCTGAAAAGAATCCAAAGAAAACCAGTAATGTGAGACAGGATCAAAACCGAAAATCTAGGTGGCAACCATATATAATTGCTTTATTTTTCGTTAATTAGAATTGCGAAAAGAAAAGGAGGGAGGGAGGGTGCCAAATAAATTAATCACAATATAGAGTTTCGGAGGCGAGGGGGCGATTGTGGAAAATAAAACGAGACGAATACGGCGGGACGCAAAACTCTACAAGAAGACGGAAACGTTTACGTGGAAGAAAAAGAAAACGAAGTGGAGTAGTAACCCGATGTATGCACAGCTCTCGCGATTGAGACGTCAACGACGACGATCGCTTAGGCGCCGACGATGATGTTGTTGATTGGGATGTGGATGAGCTTGACGAAGAAGCCGATGAATCCCATGATGGCGAATCCGATGGCAGTGGCCATGGCGATCTTCTGGTACTCTGCAAACGAATCCCCAATGAGAATCGACAAATTCTCGGTGCGAAACGCAAAAAACTCACCCTTTCTGTCTGGCTTGGTGCATCTCTTGACGAGACGGTACGAGTCCTTCGAGAACTGGCGAGCTGGCTCAATCAAGGCTTGGAATTGATCCATGGTCGGTTACTGCAACAAAATTTCGCTAAAAATCGAGCAAAACGTGTGGAAAAATCAAGAAAATCAGCGAGCGGAGATGAATTTCAGTGAAAAACGGCTGGAAAAATGATAGAAAATGTGGAGAAACAGGGGGAATATAAAGAGAGAGAGCGCTTCGCGGCGACAGGCGAATGTCGGCTGTCGACGAGAAACCGAGTGTGTGGCGGAGGAGAGACGCAGCGTGCTACCGTATCCGGACTGCAAGTTAGATGTGCAGGCAAGACGGCGGCAATTCAAATTGTAAATATCGACTCGTTCGCCTGCGTTGAAGCATGGAAAAGTTCATTTCCGGATAAAGCAAGACTGAAAAAGCCATATTTTAAAGTTTTAAAAGCTCAAATATCTATTTTCAGTGAATTTTTAAGAAAAAATAAAATTTTTTCCGTTTCATTTCGAAAACAAGCTGTTTTCGAAAAAAATTCACATTATCAGCGACAATGCCAAAGATTTCTAGAGAATTTCGATAAAAACTGTTAATTTTTGAGTTTTCAAGCTAATTGAAATTCAAATAAAATATCTATATAGACAGTACGACGAAATAAAAATAGAACTGTGCGGTAGCAAGTGCGCTCTATCGCACTAGCATTGAATTTTAAGATTTCGCATCCAAACTCAAACAATTTATGGCAGTTCAGACTGTTTTCAGCGTAAAAAACAGGAAAACCCCATCAATTTCCGTCACCGATCGTTTTTGAGAGAAATTTCGACAGTTTTGCCGACTAGAACCATTCTCATCAGAGCGCACTTTCACTCGAATCGTCTCGTTTGGCACGCGCCACAACACTGTATATGGCTGGCGGTGAGAGAGATTGGAGGATATTCGTCCGTCCGAATCGCTTTTCCTCGCTCTCCTCTCCTCGATTCGTCATCGGAAACCGGTCGCCATGTGAGAAAGGGGGGTGAAAAGAGTCGGAGACTCAGAGACGAAGACGAAGAACTTGCGCGGCAGTTTGGAGTGGTGCGAGACGTCGTCACGGATTCACGGAGGAGAATCGAAATCCATCGTCTTCTTTTCCTTCCTCTACGTCTTCTGCTTCTTCTTCCTCTTCTTCTTGATACATTTTGGTGAATTAGCATATAAATGCGAAAAAGACGAGACTTCTTCGCGTAACTGCTGAAACATTACACATGGTTTCACCCTCCTCCTCGTCGTCAACGTCTCCACTCTTCTTCTGACGTCTTCTTCTCACTTCTGACACGACTTCTACTTCTTCTCCTTCTTCTTCTTCTTCGTCTTCTGAATCATTCTGAATCTCGGCACTTCTTCCCAAATGACGTCGTCATCGTGTCGACGTCGTCGTTGCGCAAACCTCCTCGCCTTCCCGCTTCTCCTCGTTGTTCTATCGGCTAACACGATTAGCGGTCAGCTGCCCGATCAACTCGATCCGTTTCTCGAGAAGCTGTTCGAGTTTGAAGAGTGTGAGTCGTTCGCGAGCCCGGTTCTGAGACTGATGTTCAATTTGTGCAGGCGAGGATTTCCTTGGCTCCACCGAGTTCAACAATATTGCCACGTCGAAATGCGATCCGTTGACTTGCGACTTTCCGCGACAATTGTGCGCGAGACCGGCCGCCAAGTTTCAAGACTCGTCGGCGAACACGTGTCGGACGATTCCGGTGGAGGTGAGGTTTCGGGCCGATGGGCCTAGAAGTGTGATCGAGCCTACGGGCCTATTTATTGACTTGGGCCTCTGTGCCTGAAACCGTCATTGGCCTATCAATAGACTTGGGTCTAAATAAGAATCAGGCTTATGGGCCTATAAGCTTAAAGGAACCGTCGGTCTTATAGGCTCATAGGCTTGTTGGCATCATGATCCTATGGGCCCATCAGTAGACTTGGGCCTAGTGCAGAATCGGGCCTATGTGCCTGAAACCATCATCGGGCCTTAGGACCAATACGGTTGAAGGAAACTACAGGCCCGAACGCTAATAGGCTTGAAAGCATCATTAGGACTACAGGCCTATCAACACACTTTGATCTGAAGGAAGTTAGGCTTTGGGCCCACCCGCACTTTCCCTCATCATCAGACTCTTTTCAGTGCATCACTGCGGCCAACGGAGGAGTGCCCCTGGCGCCATCGGTCCAATCGACAGTCTCGCCGTTCATGCCGCAACCTTCTGTGCCCAACGTGATCTCGCCGATGCTTCCCCCACCACCGCCAGGTTTGTGTACCTCCGATTGTTGTCTCCCTCATTCCGCGTTGTAACCTCGCTCGCCGAAACTTGTTAAACTGCGAGAATCTCGAAAAGGGGGGAGAACAAAAGAGAGACAACTTTTCGTTGCCTTCGCCAAATGACTCACCTGTTTTTGCAGCGCCCTCGCCGTCGTCCACCGATCCGATGGCAATTTGTCAGATGGGCGTGCCGAATGGACGCTTCTGCGGGTTTCGGCCAATGTTCACCTATAATCGAGTGAGTAATGAATGGGGAGAGAGACTAATAACAAAGCAGCTGGCAGGCTGAACCAGTTCTTCGGGAAGAAAAAAAAAGAAGTGTTTTGTTCCAGGAGACGTTGCAATGTGACGAATTCTGGTTTCCCGGGTGTCGAACCGCCGACACCAACGACAACCTTTTCGAGGACTATCAACAGTGTCAGAGGGTGGCCGACATGTGCAAGCGTAAGCAAGTGCGCTCTAATGCTAACACTGATCTTCATTGGTTTTCAGCGACACCACGGCCGCGTCCTCGTCCCGTGACACTGCCACCGTGGCGTCCGCGCACCATGCCGACTCCTCGACCCACTCCCCCGCCTCCTCCACCGCCTCCACCACCGTCGCCCTCCTCGCCATTCGTCGACGCCTTCAAATCGTTCGGCGGATCCGCCGGCAACAGTCCGGTCGGTCAGGGAGCCCTCGGAGCCATCGGAATGTTCACGGGCTCCGGCCTGGCGCCCACCGGACAGGGACCACTCGGCAACTTTGCGCCCAACCCGAACGCCGGCCAACAGAGCGGCGGCGGCGGTGGCGGTGGCGGTGGCGGGCAGGACGGACAAGACCTCGGACTGTTCGGACTGATTCAGCAGGGAATCATGGGCGCACAGGCGGCCGGACAAGGCAAGGGGGGCAAAGAGGCGGCGTCGAAGGCGGCCGGAAAGATCCTCGAACAGTTCACCGGCTTCGATCTCGGCGGGCTCGGCAATAACTTTGGCGGACTGTTCGGAAGGTAGAGACGGCGCCGCCGCCCCCCGCTCTTGCATAGTTTTCTCATCGATCGACGACAATGGAAACGGGTTGATACGACTCATTGATTCAACTTTTTTGTGGTGTACATGTGTACGAATGAATAAACACTGTCAAAATGTTTGTGCTGACGACTAGAGACACGAGAGGAAGAGAGTGCAGATTTAAAATCTAGTGACGCGTCACTAGCGCATTCAGCGTGCAGGCATCATGACGCGCCGAGCGCTGTGTTCAAAACTGATGAGCGAGCGGAATCGACTCATTTTTAACTCCCTCATGCTGCTCAAACCGATTCTTCTGGTTTCATTCTGCATTGTTTGCATGGACTCATCGAAAAACTGGCGGAGCTACTTTGGTAAATGCGTTTCAGTGTTATAAGACGTTTTTCGAGTCTTAAAAGAAGTTGTGGTGAAAATGGGTATTATGAGATCTTTCTGAAAAATGCTGATCTTATAAGAATTGTTTCCAAAGTCGGCTCCATTCAAATGATTCTCTATGGAGAGACCGAATAAGTAGAAAACGCTAATAAGTACAGTACGAACCAATGTATATTAGTATATGCAGAGGATACGAGGAATAGCTGGTGGAGTACGGTTCACGACAGCATCCCGGACACCTCTACCATTACTCGTGAAGCCCATTCCGGATTCAGCAACTTCTGGAACTATGCAGAGGATACGACGAATAGCTGGTGGAGTACAGTTCACGACAGCATCCCGGACACCTATACCATTACTCGTGAAGCCCATTCCGGATTTAGCAACTTCTGGAACTATGCAGAGGATACGAGGAATAGCTGGTGGAGTAAGGTTCGCGACAGCATCCCGGACACCTCCACCTTGAACATTTCGATCGCCGGACCCGCCGCAAGCTTGAAATTATTCTCTGAGAAACTGGTGAGGTATTGGAAGAAAAATGAGACACTTGTGACGAAGAGGAATGTGATGACAAGTGGCATCTCGACGGGTTTTATGTACAACTGGTGGAACTATGCGGTGGAGACGACTGGAAGAGCGAGCAACTTGCTTGTGATCCGCGCCAAGTTCTCGATCAGCTCGTTGGGTAACTGGAGAGCTCTGTTCCGGCTCGACAAACCGCACGGTAACACCCCGTTCTATCATGTCAACGTGAATCCGAAGATCACCGGAGTCCCAGATCCCCATTTCTGGGTGCCCGCACCGCTGGCATGGGTAACTCTTATCGATCTTCTGAGAACAACGGGCAATCCAATTGTTTCCAGGGTTCCACCGCCATCGGAACAGTCTTCAAATACACGGAAAAGGTGGCGCCGGCGCTGTTCGTGGCTTCGTTAGCCAGTGCCTGTTGGGAAGTGAAGGAAACTTGGGACAGAGAAGGATCTGAGAAAGGATCGATGAAGGTAGTCAGTACAGCTGCGAGGTATTATGTCGGAGCAAAAGTAGCAACCGTCGGAGCAGCCGTCGGAACCGCACTGTTTCCCGGTGTCGGCACTCTGATCGGAGGGCTCATTGGCGGCATCGCAGGCTCATCGGCCGCCGAAACGGGTCTGCAGTTCTTCGAACTCGAGTAGTTTCGCTCCAATTCTTCCGTTTCATGTCCTTATCTCTAAATAGTTCGGTCTGATAACAATGAAGTGAAGTACAACGATTTTTTAACAGACAACTTCAAAAATTCATTGAAAAGAGCGCCTCTCTCCCTGAAATTGAAACACGGAAATGAGCTCATCTTCAGAGCGATAAGCAAAGAGCGAAAAGTGGAAAAGATGGGAAACGGTGAGCACAGTCGGATTTCGGATCGTCGGAATTCAGAATCATAGCCACAGTTTCAAGGGTTTTGAGTTTTGCAACGACTAACATTTTATCGATTGATTCAAACATTCAAGAAGAGAGAACCGTCACTCCGTCTTATAGAAGGGCTCTCCCAAGTGGTGAGCTTCAAATTGAAACAACTCGGAAACTAGCAGAGTTACAAGAAAGTTGTCAACTACAAACATGATCAGCATAAAATTTACTAGATTTTTCTAGTAGACAACTTTTTTGTGACTATCTTAGTTCCCGAGGTATACTCTGTCAAAGTTGAACTTAGGAGAAAACATTCTGTTATTCGGATTTGCGGTGTTTAACAAAGCGGGTGACAGAGAAGAGAAGGACGAGAAACATTGGCGGCCTAAAAACCCGGCTAATTCCCTTCGGCGACGTCGACGTACCGCTTCCCGTCGCGATACACACAGTCGTAGTTGTCTTTGGAGAAGTATCCCATCAGATCTTGTCGCATCTCCTCGCACCGGATCGGTCTCACATTATACACACTCTCGACCCGCCGAACCACCGCCTCGGTCAATTTCGCCTCCAATTCGGGATCCATTCGAGTCACCTCGAACTGCTTTTTCTTGTACCACTTTCTCTTAAGACTTGGCCTCGTGGTGCGGTAGTGGCGAATATAGGCGACTTTTTTGGAGACGGTCATCCCTCGAACTCCCGGATACTGACCGTACGTCCAGTGATAGAACAGGGATTGCACTCTGCAACATGGCCGAACTTTTGCTTGGGGGGGGGGGAAGTTAGTCCCTCACTTTTCAGGCCGGAATATTATTTTGGGCACATTAAAATGCGCCTTCGTCGTCATGTTGTACTTGAGATACTCGAGCTCCCGAACGAGTTGCTCACGATTCTCGAACTTCTCGGGGAGCGACTCGTTGCGCATCACTCGTTTCACCGAGAAAATTACCTCGCCGATGTTCGGGGACAACGAACGGACAAACTGTGGCAGCGATGTTTTGAGCATGACGAGCCGCTCGTCGATGTCCACGTTGAGCACCCACTTCGAGTGATATCGGCTGCGGAAGTGGCAGTCCTGAATGGAGAGGCGCGTTGCGGTCGCGTCGCGGTCGACGTCGACTCACATGGATCTGCAGTTGGTGAAATGTCCAGTCCATGTTCTCGTACTCGTTTTGAATGACCGTCACTTCAAAGTACCCTAATCGCTCGTACTCGTCCACCAGCTTCCGCGTGTACTCGTTCATCTTGTTCAGTATCGTGTAGTAGAAGAAGTTGGCTCCCTGGAGCCCATAATGCACATTGTGCAAACAAGAAACAAGAGCCGCCTACCATCAACAAGTGGTGCTCCGTCGTTTCGGCAATCTCGAGCCATCGACTCTCGTTCCCGTAAATCGGCCCCACACACACGCCTATCTCGTGCGTGTACTTCTCTGCCACACGAACCACGAGTGGCACCGGCTCGCCGAGCACCTCACCAGCAGGATCATCGGTCAGGCTCATGAACTCGGCGCCGGCTCGGCGAGCACAAAACGCCGCCGACATCGGGTACATGATAGTCTCAAAGGCGGTGCCGTTGAGCTCTTTCCGGTGACAGTCAAAGTAGCGGCAGAAGACGGGTTTTCTGGAAAAATGACGATTGTGTGCTCCGCGAACAGTGAGCCCTACCCGAATCGGTTCTGAGTCGTCGTCGTGACGACGCTCTCGTTTCGATAGACATACGCCGCGATGACGCGAAGTTCCGCGTCTGCGAGATTTGGCTGGAAATGGCTGCGTAGCAGGGATACGGAGCGAGACGCGAACTCACGAACAGTCCCTTATTCAGTTCCGCCCATTTCCGATGCAAGTTCTCGTACGGCACCGCGTTCGTTGTCCGATTGTTCCACTTTGGCACTGAGCAACGCTTCAAATGCTCACTGCAACAGAAGAGAGCCACTTTTTCGTGTCAAGACGCAATATACAGGATATGCTCGGTCAAAGTTGAACTTCTATGGGTACCCTTCTGTGTTATGGGGGTTACGGTAGACTCACTTTCCGAAGGGCGCATGCCTGTCGCGAACCACCAATTCTCCAGTGAAAACCGTCACTGAAAAGTTAAAATGGGGGAAAAAAACAATAGGAGATGGCCTAACTTTCACCATCTAAGAAGCTAGGCCAGACTATTGAGAACACCGGAGTGCGGTATTACATACGTACAATGTCAATGTCTGTGACCAAACTTTTGGTGGCCTAACATTCTCAAACTGAGAAGCTAGGCCATCGCTGACAACGAGCGTACCTTCAGCTCCGGGAACGTCCGAACGAATCGAAATGGCGAAAAGTAAGCAGAGAATAAGAAGTCGCATCTTTGGAAAGTGTTCAGGAAATGTTCCATGCAAGCTGCGAAGCCGCGAAATCCGCAAGATTTCTATCTAGATCCATTTCGCTTCTATCTAGATTCAACTAGTAATACATACAAATGCAGTTGTTTTTCTTTTGCATCTACGATGCAACAGATTCATTGATCTTCAGTTCTGATTAACTTATGAATATCATGATTGTTATGAGAGAAAGTGAAGAGGGCAATCGACTGGAAGGCGAATCGGAAATGCGAGAGATAACGAGAGTATGCAGAGGAAGCTGCGAATGGTGGGAAACTGGAAAATACAACTGGGTATGATCGAAAGGCAAGAGTTCAGGAGCCGAGGTGAAACAAGGTAAGGGACACGGCGATCGCCAGCGACTTTCCACACAGGAGCTCGAACATCAGTGCTCCGAGAGTCCAGGTATACGACTCGGGAGTCGGCTGAGTGCTCTCGTGAGCCGCGTAGCCGTCGTTCAGTCGGAATTGTCGATTCCAGTCGTACCAGCGACCGATGTAGGTCATCAGAAGGTTGCCGTCGGCGTCGATGAGAATGTCGTCGGAAGTGAGATCCTGATGCATGCTGCGCGGAGAGGACGAAGAAGAACAAGACGATTTGAGTGGATGACGAGCGCTTCGGGGAGACAATGCCATTTCCAGACTCTCTTCAGCAAATGTCGAGGAGTGTCTCTTGCGTGGAAACTGATAGCCGCCTGCGATTCCTCTTCCACTCAGAAGACGTTTGACGCGATGACTTCTTGCGAGTGCCTGACCAGAATTAAACCACCGGTAGGGGCTGAGGATCGGCCCGTCGGATCCTCTCCGACAGTGTAGATCGTGGACGTCTCCTCCGATGGCTTCTCGCAGGAATCAGTCAGATCCCGCATCTCGACGGCTCTCTCGTAGTCGATTCCGACGGTGTACAGCAGTCTGCAACGCCCGACAGTTTCCCTTCTTTCCTGTTCGTTCCCGACGTCTTTCTTCCCGCCACCTCACTCGTCATCTCGGCCCCCTTCACATCCGCTCGCAGCTCGGCAAGCCACAAAATGTACCGGCTCTCGGCCTCATCGAACATCCGTCTCAAAAAGAAGAGCAAGATGATATGAGTTTTGGTCTCGAAGAGCCCTTCTCGATCAGTTTCGCCACAAACTTTCGGCACTTTTTTCGGAGGCGTCGAGCTCGGGGAGCACACCCACGAAACGATAGTTTTTCATTGATGAGCAAATACAAACAACGAAGAGAATGGATGTAGAATACCTGAAGACGGTGAGCACATTCTGAAATTCGGCGGCTTTCGGATCATCAGAATTCAGGATTGTATCCACAGTTTTGAAGGTTTTGAGTTTCGGAACGATTAACATTTTATCGATTGATTCAAGATTAATGATAGAGGGCTCTATTAGCGTTGAACTTCAAACCCGGATATCTCTGAAGATAGAAGAGTTATGAGAAAGCTTAGCGAGAAGTTTCCATTTTCCGGATTTGCGGTGTTTAATAAAGCGGGTGACCGAGGAGAGATGGACGAGAAACATTGGCGGCCTAGGAAAGAGGGCTAGTCCCCCTTGGCGACGTCCACGTACCGCTTCCCGTCGCGATACACACAGTCGTAGTTGTCTTTGGAGAAGAATCCCATCAGATCCTTTCGCATCTCTTCACACCGGATCGGTCTCACATTGTACACACTCTCGACCCGCCGAACCACCGCCGCGGTCACTTTGGATTCCAATTCGGGATCCATTCGAGTCACCTCGAACTTATTTGCCAGGTACCAAATGCCCAAAAGGCTTGTCATTGTGGTACGGTAGTGCCGGACGTAGGCGTCATTTTTGGAGACCGTCATCACTTGGACTCCCGGATACTGACCGTACGTCCAGTGATAGAACAGGGATTGAACTCTGCAATAAGGCCGAACTTTTGCTTGGGGGGAGTTAGTCCCTCACTTTTCAGGTCGAAACACGATTTTGGGCACGTCGAACATCGCCTTCGTCGTCATGTTGTACTTGAGATACTCGAGCTCCCGAACGAGTTGCTCACGATTCTCGAACTTCTCGGGGAGCGGATCGATCCGCATCACTCGTTTCACCGAGAAAATTACCTCGCCGATGTTCGGGGACAACGAACGGACAAACTGTGGCAGCGATGTTTTGAGCATGACGAGCCGCTCGTCGATGTCCACGTTGAGCACCCACTTCGAGTGATATCGGCTGCGGAAGTGACAGTCCTGAATGGAGAGTCGCGTTGCGGTCGCGTCGCGGTCGACGACGACTCACATGGATCTGCAGTTGATGGGATGTCCAGTCCATCGTCTGGTATTCGTTTTGAATGACCGTCACTTCAAAGTACCCCAATCGCTCGTACTCGTCAACCAGCTTCCGCGTGTACTCGTTCATCTTGTTCAGTATCGTGTAGTAGAAGAAGTTGGCTCCCTGGAGCCCATAATGCACATTGTGCAAACAAGAAACAAGAGCCGCCTACCATCAACAAGTGGTGCTCCGTCGTTTCGGCAATCTCGAGCCATCGACTCTCGTTCCCGTAAATCGGCCCCACACACACGCCAATCTCGTGCGTGTACTTCTCTGCCACACGAACCACGAGTGGCACCGGCTCGCCGAGCACCTCACCAGCAGGATCATCGGTCAGGCTCATGAACTCGGCGCCGGCTCGGCGAGCACAAAACGCCGCCGACATCGGGTACATGATAGTCTCAAAGGCGGTGCCGTTGAGCTCTTTCCGGTGACAGTCAAAGTAGCGGCAGAAGACGGGTTCTCTGGAAAAATGATGATTGTGTGCTCAGCGAACAGTGAGACCTACCCGAACCGATTTTGAGTCGTCGTCGTGACGACGATCTCGTGATTATAGACGTACGCCGCGATGACGCGAAGTTGCGCGTCGGCGAGATTTGGCTGGAAATGGCTGAGTAGCAGGGATACGGAGCGAGACGCGAACTCACGAACAGTCCCTTATTCAGTTCCGCCCATTTCCGATGCAAGTTCTCGTACGGCACCGCGTTCGTTGTCCGATTGTTCCACTTTGGCACTGAGCAACGCTTCAAATGCTCACTGCAACAGAAGAGAGCCACTTTTTCGTGTCAAGACGCAATATACAGGATATGCTCGGTCAAAGTTGAACTTCTATGGGTACCCTTCTGTGTTATGGGGGTTACGGTAGACTCACTTTCCGAAGGGCGCATGCCTGTCGCGAACCACCAATTCTCCAGTGAAAACCGTCACTGGAAAGGGGAAAATAAGAGAAAGAAATACAAAACCGCCTATTTTTCTCCATACAAAAAGCTCTGCAGTCCAGAACATCGGAGTTACATACGTACAATGTCACTGCCTGTGACCAAACTTTTGGTGGCCTAACATTCTCAAACTGCGAAACAGGGTTGGGCGGTCGGAAAGTTCGGCAAATTTTGCCGGCAAAAAATTTTCCGAAAAAAATATCCGGCAAATTTTCCGTTTCCGGATTTTCCGAATTAATTTCGGCAACGATTTTTTCGGTTTCGGAAAATTTCGGCAAAAGTGCGCAAATTCGACTCAAATATTGAACATGAGAAGTTTTTGAGGTTTTTTTCATACAAAATCTCTGCATTCATATGTTTTGAATCGTTTTTTTCCGAAAAAAAACTTGTTTTTCGGTTTTTATCTTGAAGGTTACAGTAAGCAATTTGCGACTGTGCAGCGGAGCGCGTTTGCACCAAGAACCACGATTCGGCCGCGAGAGGCGCAGTGGGAAGAAAATAGAGAAATAGGCTTGACGAGGATTCGAAAACCAGAAAATCGAAGTTCCAGTCGAAAAACAACCCCTGCGCCTTTAATATCACAGTTTTCAATTCGGCAAAATTTTCGGCAATTTTCCGAGAAATCGTCCGGCAAATTTTCCGTTTCCGGATTTTCCGACCTAATTTCGGAAACGGCAAATTTTCCGGCACATTTTCCGTTTTTCCGATTTTTTGCCGAAAAAAATTTGCCGAATTTCCGGCAACGCCCAACCCTGCTGCGAAAGCTAGGCCATCGCTGACAACGAGCGTACCTTCAGCTCCGGGAACGTCCGAACGAATCGAAATGGCGAAAAGTAAGCAGAGAATAAGAAGTCGCATCACTTGAAAGTGTTCGGAAAATGTTCCATGCAAGCTGCGAAAAACGAGAATTGCGCGAGATTTCAATCTAGATCCAATTGGTAATAGCCACAATACCCTTTGTTTCGCCTCTATGTTTCACAAATCTTCGACTCCGAGTAATTCGATCGAGACGGCGCAATTCTCGCGAATCGGCAATCGCCAACGACCTTCCACACAGGAGCTCGAACATCAGTGCTCCAAGGTTCCAAACATCCGACTCGGGAGTCGTCGGATGACATCCGTGTTGAGCCGCGTAGCCGTCGGTCAGTCGGAATTGCCGATTCCAGTCGTACCAGCGAACGATGTAGGTCATCAGAAGGTTGCCGTCGGCGTCGATGAGAATGTCGTCGGAAGTGAGATCCTGAAACTTGAATTGATGATTTCTTGTGTGTGCCCGACCAGAATGAAATCGGCTTCGGGAGCCGAGGATCGGCCTGTCAGATTCTCTCCGACACTGAGTCGGTCGGGCTCTCTGAGCGACTCCCCCATCCTCAGGTTGTGCTTTCCGTTTTCTGTCGGTCGCTGATTCCGGAGGGTCAGCAGTTCGGTGTGCAATCCGAGGAAGCGATTCTGCGTGCGACGCTCCTCGCCCATCTCATCTGGTCTCCTCGTGCCTCCAAATGGGCTCGGTGTTGTTGCTCTTCTTGGAGCTGCACAATCTCTTGATCATTATTCGCAGGATATACGGGTTAGGAGAAAGTGATTCTAACCGGAAACTGTGAACATTAACTTTCTTTATATGTCGTTTATTCAGAGAAGAAGAAGACTAACGCCATCTTTCACTCGAAATCGATGAATCCGGTGCCGGGAACACCGCACAGCGCCATCGTCACAGGCGGAGTGTCTCCGGCGTTGGGCGTCGTCAGAATCGAGAATCCGTAGGGAGGCGTCGTCGACGGAATCGCCCACAGCCACGCCGCTTTTCCGCCCTTCGAGAGGACCATCGGTTGGTATTTGAGCGAGGTTTTGGCGGTGTAGTGGTCGTTCCAGTAGTACATTCCGCTCGTTTCGTTCAATCCGATTCCCATCCAAGTCGCCATTACGCCTGCTTTACTGGCCTCTGAAATTGGGAAAAGTTACAGACGAGCAAAGGTTCGAACGCTGCCACGTGGCGGCTTTGTGTCGATTTACGGGCGCCGCGTCAGTTTACAGCTAAAAGTAGGTGACTGTATGGTCTCGCGACGAAAACAAAGAATCGAGGCATGCGCTTTCAAAGAAGGTTATTTAGATTTCGAAAATTTGACCTATTTTCCACTACTTCTAGCCAAAAACTATCAATTAGTGCATACCGTAGCCCAACGAGCACCATCAACACTGAAATGAAGGGACTCTCCTTAGTGATGCACTTCAAACCCTGATATCTTGAAAACTAGCAGAGTTACAAAAAAGTTGTCAACTACAAACTTGATCAGCGTAAAATTTTCCACTTTTTTCTAGTTGACAACTTTTTTATAACTGTTTTGGTTTTGAAGATATACCCTGTCAAATATGAACATCAGGAATTATCGTGTTCATTTCAGTTTTATATTCGCGAGAGCAGTGTAAGCTTGTTTCCGTCTCTTCCACTCGAGACCCAATCTACGTGGCAAAGGCTAAACTCAAAAGGGAAAACGGGGCGCTCACCGTTGTACCAATGAGTCCACTCCTCGTCCGTCTCCACACTGCTCATCATCTTTCCATTCATGTGACAGTACAAATGAGCGTCGGCCCAAGAAACCGGTCTAGGCCAGTACGCGGCCTGAAAAGATTGGAAACCTTCTGAGAAAATGGCTGAAACTGTTGACTTGCCATGGAGCACCACCAGCCGTTTTGTCTCTTGAACGCGACGTATTCGTCGGTGCACGGCGGAGCCGACGTCGTCGACTCGGCGTCTGGAATAGATGGTAGACGTGCACATCTGGAGCGAAATGTCAGAGTCACCTTCAACATCTCTGACGACCATTCGAGAATCGACGAGAAGGAAGAGCGAGAGAATCGGGAGGAAGAGTCTGTGCATTGCGAGAGTGTCGACTGCCTCGAACTCGCCGAATCCGCCCTTTTTATGCTGACTTTTGTGTGTGTCGAGACCAGGGTTTTATTGGTGGGAATGTTTGTTGAATTTCAGACTGCGAACCAACTCTGGCTTCGCGAACACAACACAATACCATGAAGCTGTCAATGAAGGGAACGACGTACTTTCCATCTTTTGACCTTCTTTTCAACTTTTGACCTACTTGTATGTTTTAAACCTTCTTTTCATTCTTCGACTTACATATCACCTTTCCACCTAACTCTGGGTCGCTTGACCTACTTTTCATCTTTTGACCTACATCTGGGGTTGCTCGACCTACTTTTCATGTTTTGACCTACTTTTCAACTTCTGACCTACATACTTGCCATCTTTTTACCGTTTTTTACTTTTGATATACTAGTACAAGCTTGTATTTGTTTGACCCGCGTTTTGAGGACTATGATGAAAAGGTATTTCCAAGTTTTATTCCAAAAACAAATTCATCCACACAGTCCGGTGTCCTCGTCGCACGAGTAGTAGCCCGTGCACGCGGAGCAACTCTCGCCGCCCTCGTAGATTTCCTCGCCGACGATGTTTCCTCTGGAAGATAAATTAGCTGTTCACAGAGCAATCGTTTTCATGCTTTGACCTAGTTTTCATTCTTCGACCTATTTTCAGGTATTTGACCTACTTCTAGGTTGTTTGACCTACTTTCAGGTATGTGACCCACATACTTCTAGGTTGTTTGACCTACTTTCAGGTGTTTGACCTATTTCTAGGTTGTTTGACCTACTTTTCAGGCATTTGACCTAATTCTGGGTTTCGTTACCTACTTTCCACCGTTTGACCTAGTTTTCAACCTTCTGATGTCCCAACTCACTTTCTCATATAAAGACAGACGACATCAATCTTATACGCCTTGGTGAACGTTCCCATATCCTGTCCACAGTTAGCGACACCGCACCCGACTGAAGACGTCAACGCCCACACCATCTGCGAGGCGTCCTCGATTCCCGACTCGAGCGCTTCCTCGCCGAAGAAGTTCGACTCGAGCCCGAAATATTCGAACTCGTTCGCCCACGACATTGCCGCCTTTTTGCCCTGAAACGAGTCTAGTCGGAACTGAGAATACCGTCAACTCTTCAAGAAGAAGGGGTCTCTCGAGTGGTGTACTTCAAACTGGAATATCTCTGAAACTAGGAGAGATGTGAGGAAGTTGTCAACTACAAAAATGATCAGCGTTAAATTTCCCACGTTTTTGTAGTTGACAACTTTTTCATAGCTACTTCAGTTTTCGAGATATATCTTGTCAAAGTTAAAGTTCAAGAAGGCGCTTCTTTTAGAGTAGACATTGTTTGCAAAGTACCGCGAAACAGAAAAAAAACGAGGGGAGAGGTTTCTACTAGAAGATTCACAATAAGTAGTGTGTGCACATACATATTGATTGAGACTGGTCGGCGAAGTTTGACTATAAGTCCGGTAAGTGTTGACTCCGAACTGCGGATCGATTGGTCCGAGCTCGCAAGTGTTCGCGTACTCCTGAGCCTTCTCCGCCAAACTCTTGCCCCATCTCTGAAATTCCGTATGGAAACTCTTCGAAAACGGCCTCAAGTTACCAGTTTTATCATATTGGCGGCGCTCGGAATCTGATTTCCCTGCACTTCGAACGTTCCCAGAGCGATCGCCGATCGCATTTCGTTGTGCACTTGAAGGATTTCGGATTGAGCCGTCGCACTGAACTGAGCAACGGTGGCTCTGAACAGAGCAAAGAGCAAAATGAGCGGGCTCATTTGGAAGACGTGTCTGCGTGCGTGTTGTTGACAACGTGACTCTTTTATAGTGGCGAACTGTGGGAGTGTGTTTTTTTTTTTGAAATCAAATCAAACAAGGTTTAGAGTTTGGAGCAAAGATTGAACGGAGCAAAAACACGGTCGGAGGCAAAGATCAGACACAGTCAACTTATTCTGGGTGTTTTTCAGGAGAACGACTTTTTCAGTACAAGTTTCAGAGCGATCAGTATTGTTTGGGCCAAGCGCACGAAAGGGCATTTTTAGCCAGTACTGTATTTGTTCGATGAGAAGCGAATTGAATGTGATTAAATTTTTGAAAGTTTTATTGATTTTTTGAAAATAATTTCACAATCAGAACAAGAAAGGGAATAGATTACAAAAAAAGAGTAAGAGTAAGAAGAAAAAGACAAAGAGGGAGAGAGAGAGAGAGAGAGAGAGAGAGAGAGAGAAAAAGAGTAACAATAACACGAGAGGGATTAGTAAGTTGGGTAGTAGGGGAACGGATATTGCACAAATTGAGTAGGAAGAGGCTGTGGATGGGTATGGAATGGCATAAGAGCGGGATACTGAGCATAGTATTGCTCGTAGTACATCTGATACTGGAACGGGTGGAAGGCGGGAAGATGAGTTGGCATCTGAGGAGTGACTGGGGATCCGTCCGATGAAGAGGGAGAAGAGGAAGAAAACGAGGAAGAAGAGGGAGAAGAGGAAGAAGACGTTGACGAAGAGGGAGAAGAGGAAGAAGGTGACGAGGTTGCACTGGATGAAGTACTGCCTCCTGCCGACTCGACGACTTTCGTCCTCCGCTGCTTCGTGCCGACTCCTCCGTTTCTGATCGTCGCAAACTTGTTGAACTTCGCCTTCCATTGACCCGAATCCTTATCTTGGTACGTCGACACGGGAATGAAGCTGGCCATTGGGACTGGATGTTCCGTTCTGATGTCTCCCTCGTCGCAGTGGACCACTGTTAGCACTGGGATGTATCGGTGCATCGTGTGCAGGTCAAAAGTCGTCGCACTCAGCTTCTGATCCTTCCTCCAGCTGGCCAGTCGGACGTTTTCGAATAGGATGTCGTGCAGCATCCACTGGAATCCCTGCTTTCTGCCGTCCGAGTGTGTCACCGATTTCGCCTTCTCCTCGCCAACGGTCGCTTTCCTTGATCCCTGCACCTCCATCCATTGCTTCTGATCCTTGTGGAACGTGACGCGATGGCCATCCGACATCTTGAAGGAGAGCTCGATTTCGTAGTTGTATGTCTCCTTGAGTCCCTTGATTCGGAATCCAACTAATGGACAGAATCTCGTTCCTTTCGCTTTTCCCGAAGGCATCTCCATGTTTGGAAACTTTTCCATCCAGAGGTGGGCATCCGTTGGCTCGATGGTGATGGCAGAGTTAGAAGCAGATTGCGAAGACATAACTAATCTTAGAAGATGTGAGAGGAGTTCTGAAACTATTCCGAATTTTGTGAAAACGGAAAGAAAAGAGCGTGAAAGACTATATTGGTTGAGAGCAAAGACACTACCAAGGACCTCTCTATCTACGGCGACTGACCGGTCTTGACCTGTCAGACGCGTGCCTCAACGGCGCGTGTCCCCCTTTTCATCCTTCCCACCACCCTTTTCATGTTCGCACCCCCATCTCCAACTAAAAGTGAGCTCGTGGGAAGGAAGTGCGAATTTCGAGACACTCGTGTTATTGCTGGGATTAACAGGCACGCGTCATTATGGCACGTGTCTGACAGGTCATGACCGGTCAGTAGCCGTAGATAGTGAGGTCCTTGCTCTTTTGGTTCCAACCATTTTTGTCTTTCTCGCTATTTCCCCTCTCTTTTACTACTGTTCCATCATCCCCGTGAATGATTCTCAGTTCTCACTTTGAAAAAAAAAAAACTAAAAGTGCAATAACTTGTTTGGAGTTTGAGAAATATATAGATGATTGAAGATGCGCGAATCTTACTGTTATTCGTGCTAAAATGTTTCAGATACTTTGATAATTGAAAATGTGGTTTCTGATGCATCAACTTCGGCCATTCGGCAAGTTACAGGGTGGCCGCTAATTACCGGCACAACACTTCCTTGCCGTTGGCGCCTAGCCGTTGGCTGCCTGTGCATTTTGGGCACAACAATTTTTTTACAGTTATTCATTGACTCATTTTAAACGTTTTTGTTGAGTCTCAGTTCAATCCGGTCTGTTTTAGATAAATGGCTAGGTTAAACATACATCGCTCTTCAAGCATTTTTGGCTCTGGTTTGCACGCGCAGTGGTGAACATGAGGGTACTTTCTTTTCAGATGAGTAGCCGATCAGTGTACATTTGGTAGCACGTGGTTCCCTCAGCCCAAAAACACTTTTCCGGACAGCCTTGGGTGTTCCAGCAAAACGGGGGCGCCTGCGCACACTGTCAAGCTCACACATCAGTGATGCCAGGATCATGGAATGACCTGCTCTCTCGCCGGGCCTGAATCCGGTGTACTACTCTGTCTGGGGCGTCTTGCAGACTAAGGTCAACGCTAAACCCCACTCAAGTTTGGAGTCTCGGAAGAAGACCCTCTTGGAGAAATGGGATAAATTGTGGAGCGTGCAACAGTCGGTGCTAAGCCGCGGCGTCTTCGTGATGTCATCGCCGCAAAAGAAGGTCGCGTTGAACAAACTTAGGTGATAAATGTTCGTTATATATCTAATAAAAATTCTGTTGAATCTCATCATGTTCTGACTTCTGAGTCTGGAGTTATACGTCTTCAAAGTTGTGCCGGTAATTAGTGGCCACCCTGTAGAGCAAGAAGATCCGAGAGCCCGTCATCAACAAGTCGATATCCGAGTATATGACCCAAAACTGTTATGTTCTCCAGCAAATCTTTCTGCTCGCGGCTACCACAGTCTATTATGAGTTTCTGAAATTTTGGACGAGTTGCTGAAAAACCTTCGATTCGAAAACTTCTCTTTTCAACAAACCTTTTGGAATTTGAGCCAGTCATTGCCGCACTTCTCCAGAACTTTCAATTTCAGACAGTCATCTTTTCCGAGCAAGTTCTTAGAAGTATCTTGGTTTTGTGCTTCAGATAATTTCCCACCCTCAATCAGCTCGTTGGATATTGCAACCCCCCCTTTCTATCATACAGTGCGTCCAAAAATTATAGGACCCCCCCCCCTTATTTTGGGGTCACAGCCAAAACCAGAATAGATATGAAAAATCTGTGAGTGACATTCGATTTCAAATGCAAAATAACCCCCGGGCCCAAATTTTTATGTACCTACCACTTCCCAGACCTCGTGAATATCAACGTGAGTCCGAAAATTTCTGGGTGCCCGCACCGCTGGCATGGGTAACTCTTATCGATCTTCTGAGAACAACGGGCAATCCAATTGTTTCCAGGGTTCCACCTCTGTCGGAACATTCTTCAAGTACACGAAAAAGGTGGCGCCGACGCTGTTTGTGGCTTCGTTAGCCAGTGCCTGTTGGGAAGTGAAGGAAACTTGGGACAGAGATGGATCGATGAAAGCAGTCACTAAAGAGGAGCAACAATCGGAGCAACCTTCGGAAATTGCACTGTTTCCCGGTGTCGGCCTTCTGATCAGAGCCCTCAAAACAGGTCTGCCGTTCCTCGAGATCGAGTGGCTTCCCAGCGAGTTGAGGTACCAGTTTCAGCTGTTTTCAAGAGAAATTTTCAGTGATGACCACAAAAACGAGGATTCGTTGCAGCCTACCTACTCCGTGGAGTCCGTCACACAAATAGCTCTGTCACCCCCCTCAATTCTACAAAAGCTGAAAAATGGGATGTTTCCGAGGGAAACGGGGAGTCCAATTGTTTTCAGGAACTTGAAAAACCCCCGCCTGAAAAGTTTCAAACCTCAATCTATGTCGAGAGTCATGGTTTTGGCGCTGAAAGGTCACATTTCTCAAGCGCACCTCGATTTCAATGTTCATACAGATGGTGTAAGAATGGAAATGAATGCGAATAGTTCACTGGTGTACATCGAGTCTAGCACATTCCCATATTGACGCACATCTGCATCGGCGAGTTGCTGGCCTGTCCGGTGAAGTTGGTGTAGAACGTGTAAAAGTGGGTGTTGAGAGTGGTTCGGCACGTCTCGCGCGTCTCCTTGACGGGAATCTGATCGCATCCCTGCGACGCTTCGACGCCCATCTCCATCTGAACCATGTGTCACGTGACGTTCAAAGAGGATGAAACTGACCTGCATGTCGGCCGACGAGAGGATCTGCGCGTTGATCTGAGCGAGTCCCGACACGCAGAACGCGCACGAGATCGGAGATTGAGCCGACGAGCGAGAGAGTAGGAGAGACGAGAGAAGCAGACAAATCAGCAACTTCATTTCAATGTCAAAGTGAGTAGGAGAGAAGTTTGAGAGAACTGGGAAGGTATGTGATAAGAGCTGATAAGAGGAGTGTTGATAGTTTAGAAAACGACGCTGACGACACCGCTCTTCTCCTGCTGCGTCGTCATCTCGCTGCCCACTCTCGCCGCATCCAACTGTGTCTTCCAAAAGTTTCGAGCCATCTCTGAAACTTTTTTCAATCGATTGACTCCAGACGGGAAGACCACCGACTTTTGACACTTCTCCGATACTCGGACACGATCAGCATCAACGCCAGACTATCGATCGGCGGGTAGAGGCTGAACAGTCCGATCACGAGACCCGACTGCACACTCATCTTCGCGTCGAGAAGTGGGACGAGAAGGACGGGAATGGCGGGCAGACTGTAGAGAAGCGTCGGCAGAACGATCTGGACGACGAGCGCGCGGAAGAACTGAATCTGAAGGGCTCGGTTGAGGCCGGAGAAGTTGGCGAGCTTCTGCTTCATGTTCAGCTGCATTTGGACGGCGCAGTAGATGACGACGAGGTACTGGAACGCAAGAATCGGAATCGCTATCAGCAGCCACGTCACGTTCTCCCAGCGGATCCGTTTCGCGGTGGTGTTTGCGAGGGACTCCTGGAAGTTGCTCATACATATGTAGCCACATGTTTGTTTGACTAAGCAACTTCAAACATTTTGAGATCTTTCAAATGGCGCAAAGAACGTCTGAAAATGTCAATTTTCAGCCGAGTTGTGCAAAGTTTTCAATGCCACGTCACAGTAGTCAGAAAAACTTGCATAACTCGGCTGAAACTAAATATTTTCAGACGTTCTTTGCGCCATTTGAAAGATCTTAAAATTTCCCAAACTTTTTGTGTTGACACCATTTTTGCAGAAATCACCACAAAAAAGTTGGAGCGACTTACATAGGGAATGATAGAAAACCGTGGAAACTCGGTGACATCCTTCTCGTAATACCTCACAATGTCCTTTCTGAAACCGAAATTGTGTTTTCCCTCCAATTTCTGGAAATTTCACCTTATATACCCATCCGAGAATTCATTCGGCGGCAGAAAAATCAATATCGGGACGCCATATCCCATCATCACTGCGATCAAATAGGCGGCCCACACGAGCCTGCCCGTTCCGCGAAACAACCGTAATCCGCGGTGATCGATGAGTGTCCAGTAGCGGAACACGAACTGAACCGCGATGAACGCGACGTTCATCGCGTAGAAGGCGGCGTAGAGCGCGAGGGCGTACTGTAGAAAGGTCTGCGACAGACCCATGTAGTCGTTGAGACTGAAGTACAAGAAGGAGGCGTCAAAGTTGTGGGTGAACGGTCGGGCGACGATTTCCAGCGAGGAGAACAGGATGCACGAGGCGGCGAAGAGGATGAGCATGTGCTTGTAGGTGCCGGTGATCTTGGTGGTGTGGAAGGCGGTCAGGTAGATCAGAATCAAGTTCGAGGGGAGTGTCGCGCAGAAGCCGAGCTTGGTGAGCCATTCGCTAAAGTGTTGGAAGCGGCTCATAGTTGCTCACGTGGAACTGACTGGAATCCGGAACTGTTATGGCATTTGGTCATCTCTTCCAGACGTTTTTTCCCCCTGCATTCTTGAATACAACTCGTTAGAGAATGTCTATCGACGAATTTATTATTGCATAAAATTGTGATTGTGTGTCAACAGTAAACAGCTCTAGCGTCTCGTCAACTTCACCGGAATGCCGTTCGACGGCTTCGCGATGATCTCGAAACACGGCCGCGTCTCGTCGAACCGCAGCGTCGGCGTCAGTTTGAAGTTCTTCAGCATGTGAATCAACATCACTTTCTCGTTGAGCTGCGAGAACTTTTGACCGATGCAATTCCGGAGTCCGGCGGAGAACGGCACGTAGTCGTAGGCGTTTCGTTGGGACGCCACTTCGGGCAGGAAACGATCCGGGTCGAAGGTGTCGGGGTTGGGGAAGACTTTCGGGTTGCTGTGGTAGATGGTCGGCGCGATGGCGACGTTCGCTCCGGACGGAATCACGTGGCCGTCTGGAATCGAGCTCTGATTTGAGACTGGACGGGGTGCGAGTGGGAATCTTTAGTTTTTTCGCCAATGTGAAAAACTTCGGCCATGACCTAGAAACTTTGAGTTTTCGCACTCAGTCAGCCAAAACGCGCGTCTAGCAGTGTGAAGTTCAACTTTGACAGGGTACATCTTGAAAACTAGAATAGCTATGAAAAAGTTGTCAACTACAAAATTATGGGAAATTTTACGCTGATCATGTTTGTAGTTGACAGCTTTCTTATAACTCTGCTAGTTTCCGAGATATTCTGATTTGAAGTTCACTATCAGATAGTCCTTTCTTCCAAAGGGTAGATGTAGTGCGTTAGAGCGCATTTCCTACTTTTCGACAAGCTGGCTATAGAGGTCAATGAAATCATGTCTAGTGAAGCAGCCAGTCAGGTTACTGTAACTCACCGAGCACCATGTCCTGTCGCAACTTTCTCTGCACCATCGGAACCGGCGCGATCCGCCGCTTCGACTCCTTCAGCACTCTCTCCGTGTAATCCAACTTTTTGATGCCCTCTGTCGTCACGTCGACACTCGGATCCTCGCCGAAAATCTCGACAATCTCGCGATAGACCTTCTCCTGCACGTCGGGATTGTGCGCCAGATTCCAGCACATCCAGCTGAACGAGCCGGTCGTCGTGTCGTGGCCGGCGAACATGAAGGTGTCGACCTCCTCGCGGATCTCCTGCTCGGTGAGCACATCGGACTCTTTGCTCGACAACAGAATGTCGAGAAAGTTCATGTTGCGGCGCGACGTCTCCTTCTCGACTTCTCCGGACGCCAACGCGGCACGCCGCTCGGCGAGCACGTCTCCGGTGAACTTTTTCAACGTCGTCAGAAACTGCTCTTTTTGGCTTTTGTAGCCGAGGAGCCAGAAGATGAAGTCGATCTGGAGGTACGGATGGGTCGAGTGGGTCACCGAGAGTTTGTTGAACCCCTCGACAGCCTTCACATAGGGATGATCGTGGTTGGATTGCGCGTCGACCTTCGTGCCCATCGCCGTCTCGCAGATGATGTCCAGTGTGCATCGCTTGATGAACGGAAACAAGTCGACGGTGTCTCCAGAATCGGCGAACCGCTCCAAACACTCGATCATGATGCGCGACTCACTGTTGAACACCTCCACGTAGCCCTCGAGTTTCGCAAAGTGAAACGAAGGCGTGAGCAGCTTCCGATGGCTCCGCCACTTGTCGCCGTACCCCGCCAAGAGCACACTCTGCCCGAGCCACGCCTCGGTGAATCGGTAGTCGTCGCCTTTATCGAGCTCCGTCGTCGATTCGATGAGCTTGGCCGCTGTGGCTCCGTCCAATGGCCAGATGTAGAGCTTGCCGAGCAGGTCCAGACGCATCACATTGGCTCCTTGCTCGCGCAGCTCATTGGCGGTTTTGATGAAGGAATCGAGCACTTCTGGAGATGTGGAAAATGAAAACGCATGTCATAAATCGAAAAGTAAGAGGGCTCCCGTGAAGTTCAACTTTGACAGGGTATATCTTGAAAACTAGGGAAGTCACAGAAAAGTTGTCAACTAAAAAAATTTAGTAAATTTTACGCTGATCATTTTTGTAGTTGACAACTTTCTCACAACTCTGCTAGTTTCCGAGATATTCTGGTTTGAAGTTTACCACTAAAAGAGGTCGTTTTCTTATGCATTAGGAAACTTCCAATCCAAAGAAACATCTCACCTGCAGTGGATATTCCGTGAAAAAACGCGGTGTTTCCAAAAAACCAGTGGGGCTTCGGTCCGGGCAGCTTTGCCGAATATGGTTGAAACTTCAGAATCAATCGGAGCCGACTCCAGAAGCTGGCGAGGAAAATGAGCGCGAGAGCAACGAGAATCGCGAGAATCGATGCCATTTTCAACGTGATTCCGACCGCCGCACCTCATTGTTTTTATACCCCCCTTGGGGAGGGGGGACACGTTAACTAGAAAGCGTCAGACTACAAAATTCGAATTCAACAACGAGTCTAGTCTGTGTGTAGTGCGCGCTAACTGATAAGACCAACTGATCGAAACCAAGCAGGTCGCAGAGAAAAGAAAGACTTTATTTGACATTCGAAACACCGGGAGGCGCGTTCGCAAAGACATTCGGGACGAGTCACTCGTCGTCGATGTTGTCGACGGTGAAGGGAACGATCCAGGGATGCGAGACGATTTGCGAGGCGAGCGGACGGCGCTCCTCGCACTTGCTCATCAAACGTGTCACCAGATCTCTCGCCTCTGCAACAACCGATTCGTTCACGTTTCCTTCGAGAACCAAGTGCTCACTCAATGAGACGCCGCGCCACTCGGGCATCTCCATGTTCGGCTTCGCCTGCATGATCAACTTGAACAGACGAGCCTGGTCGGGAGCGCGGAACGGCGCGTAGCCGACGAGCATCACGTAGAGCACGACGCCCAGCGACCAGATGTCGCATTTCGTCGAGTAGCCCGTCTCGCGGAGCACCTCCGGAGCACAGTAGGTCGGTGTGCCGCAGATGCGGTACAGTGGGCCGAGCACGTGGCACGCGAGCCCGAAATCGCACAGTTTGACGTTGAATTTGTCGACGAGCAGAAGGTTTTCGGGTTTGACGTCGCGATGGACGACGTTTCGATCGTGGAGGTAGTCGAGAGCGGAGGCCACTTGGAGGGTGATGATCGCCGCGTCGGGCTCCTCGAGCCGACCGTTTTTGCGGATCGTTTCGTAGAGATCGCCGTACTACAAGAATTGAGGTTGTCGCCATGTGGAATGGGGAGGAAAATAGGTCACTAGGTCATGGTAAAGAAACTAGGTCACCAGGTCACGCTATGAAAAGTAGGTTGTTAAGTCTTTCTTGAAAAAGTAGGTCACTGTGTACATAGGTCTTGGTGTGGAAATTAGGTCACTGGGTCACAGGTTGGAAACTAGGTCAATTGGTCACGATACGACAAGTAGGTCACCAGGTCATGTTAGAAAAAGTAGGTCACTAGGTCATAGTAGATCGCATGGGGTCGAAAAGTCAACCGGTTTATGCGAACTCTGATGGTTTGGCCTAGAAAACCCCCATTATGAGAGCTCGGCCTCGCTTCAGACCCCTCGTTTTCCCAAATTTTTCGCATTCACCCATCCTTCGATTGACTCACATATTTACACCCCCTCCCCACTTTTTTTTCATCAGCCAAGAGAAAAAAAACAAGACGGCCACCTGTGCGTGTTCGAACACAATAAAATACTGATTGTCAGTGCAGAACGCATCAATGATCGAAATGATATGATCGTGTTGAATCAGCGACAACATCTCGACCTCGTTGTCGACGAAAAAGCATTTGCCGCGCATCGCTCGCTTCTCGACTTGCTGCAAAAACGTGGCGAAGGAAATTGGAATCTCATCTCATTTCCCCCCTCGTCTCGTCTAGAAGTTTCCCAACGAACCTTTAGCGCGCACTTGGTGCCGTCCGACTTGCGACGCGTCAAATGGACCGACGAGAAGTTGCCCTTGCCGATGACGGCGCCGATCTCGTAGTGCTTCTCAATGTCGGCACGACCGTCGACACGTTGAATCCATTTGGAGACCTGGGTGAAGCATCGGAAAGTGAGAGCGATCCATTAGAGAGAGAGAGAACATTGTGTAACGATCCGGATATTCCCGATTAGTTATGCATGTTCTGTGTCGTTTTACGAGATGGAGAGAGGAAGACAACACGAGATACGATTATTGTTGTCGTTTCGAGACGCGACGTGAAGAAAAGAAGAAAAGGATATGGGGGGGAGGGGGGCAAGGGTGTTCGACACAGCGTTAGCCATAACAGACTAACGGGCCTAAGCCTAGATATCGAAAGGGATGGCCATAGGCCGATTCGGAACTTCAAGTTTAAGGGGAGCTCTGTGTATGGCGATTTTGTGGATCTCCGGTACTGCCAGGGCTTTGTTTCGTTATCTTAAGGCCTTTAGCCTATACAAACCAAGTTCACTCCAAGAGATTAGGCTTAAGTTACACAAGTCAAAAAGTCATTATAGATTCATAGAATAGGCCTTTTTGAGCAGATCTAGGCCGTTTTAAGCTCACAAACCAGAACAAAGTAGAGATATGGAAGAAGGCTTAGGCTTAGATGTCAGTAGAACCCTAGGCTAGACATCTGTATTAGCCTTGAGGCTTTGTGATAGGTAGAATAAAGCTTAGGCCGACATATGAACTCATGGAATCATTCTAGGCCTTTCGAGACTTCAGTGGGCCATTTCAGATAATACACATTGGACCATGAGACTAGACTTGGCCTCCCTGAGCCTACTCAAGCCAATTAGTAGCAAGCCTTCTTCCCGTGGACCCTCTCTTCAAACCGCGAACCCTATATTTATCCCATCCCTCCCGTATTTCAATGACTCACTCTCTTTCTCTCTCTCTCTTCTTTTCTTCCCGCACCGATAAACATACACAAGAAGCTTCTGGCCCACCTCATTCTACTACCTATTGGGACCATTTCCGGTCGCGTTTTCGTACTAGTCGCCGCGCCATGTCACAAGATGCAATAACAGCAACATTCTTTTTTGTAGGAGGGGGGAAAAGAGAGAAAGAGAGAGAGAGAGAGAGAGAAAAGTGAGGTTGACCACGCACAAAAAAGTAAAAACGAGAAGAGTGGACACGACGGAAACGGAATGGACATTCATAAAGTGCACCCCCCGCTTCTGTCTCTCTCTCCAAAAAAATAAAGTGTATAGTAGTAGTGCGTGTACTTATCTCTCCTGAGCTCAATACACTACTACTATTATTCTGATGACGATGACGACGACGACGTCGTCTGGACGGCCTACCCCGAAAAAGCCTTCGTTGACGTGTCTCGAGGACGTGTGCACCATTCGCGGCTGCTTTTCGACCTCGCGAGCCGCGGCGTAGTTGTTGTTTCGGTCAAGTGAGACACCTGGAACACTTGACGGGCTCGGGCTGCTCCGAGAGCACACGATGCTCACCTTTACGGTTTCGTTTGTCGTAGAGCACGGTGACGGAGCTCGAGCGGGGACGCATCTCGCGCGAAATAATGGCGTTGTTGGGGGGAGGAGAAGAAGAGTAGAGGGGGCTCTGAAAACAGGAAGAAGGAGAGGAGATTCTCGAGGGGGGTTTTGGGCTGTATTAGCCGGCGAGAGTCAGGTCAAAACACGCCAACACACGCACAATGAGAAGAGGAGTGGCGTTTTGGAAATTCAAGGAAGGCGGAAGAGTGCGCGGAAGGTGCGGAGACGACAAGTTACCCGGGACAACGCGAGTGGACACTCCGCGCGGAGCACGAAATGGACACAAGGGGGGGAGGGGGCGGAGCAGAAGAGGTGACCAGCCGGAGAAGAAGAAGAAGAAGACGAAGCAGTAGGAAGAGTAGGAGGAGGAGGAACAACTACATAGACAGAGGAAACACCGCGCAGCTGCAGCTGCTATAGTAGGAAGGGCGGAATTGGAGGAGAGAGAGAGAGAGAGAGAGGATTCTCTGGAGGAGGCGTGAACTTGTTAATTTGCCACGGAGAAAGAGGGCTTCAATCGGGCGGACTCGAACCCGCGTCATCAGATTGCCAGCCAAAAGTGCTACCTGTAAGCCATCGAGCCATCTGACCTGGTCAGTTCTGGATTGCAGTCATATTTAGCATCATCTTCACACTTTTTGGGACACTTGGAAAATAAATCTGGTTGGGAAGAGAGTCGAAAGAGCATGTTCAACTGACCAGAAAATTGCGTCGTTTGCAATGAAACTACGATGAAATGGACCTTAGGCCTGTGGGAAAATAACTTTTGGACCAGAAGAAACATACTTCTTTCTGTTTTTTTCAGGTTAGGAAAGTTTTAAAGGTCAGCAAAAAAGGGGGGGGGGGGGGGGGGGGAGTAGTCCGTTTCGCGGTAACTGGATTAACCGGACAAGAGCTCGTTAGCCGACACATTTTTCAGTTTCCAGGAAAGCCAATTTTCGGTTTTGACCCACTTTCATTTTATATGAATAGCAATTCGTATAGTGATGACGACGCTTTGTCACGCTATCCAAAAGATGCTAATAAGCGGTAGGTCAGAAGATTAAACCTCGCTCATTTGTGGCCCGAAAAACAGAATTCCCTAAGGGCGGACTCGAACCCGCGTCATCGGATTGCCAGCCGAAAGTGCAACCACTGCGCCAGAGAGTGGTTATCAAAATTCCTCTTTCTCCTGGACTCGGCCGATGAGTTGAGCGATTAAAAAATGCAGAGCACGCCATTTCTCGGAGCATCACCTGCCCACCTCGAGAGCATCTTTCCACACTTTCAGGGCTCGCGGAGCCCGTGAGCACTCTCACCTCGCTTGTTCCATGAGGCGACACTCGCACTCCATACACAGTTTTTTCACGTGAACAACTTTGTCGCCTGCTGCAATTCTCCAACTGATAAATAATACCGATCGACGCGCTGCTGCGTGTGTTTTCTTTTTGTTTCTCGTTCGGACAGATCGTTTTTTTTTGTTTTTTGGAGAAAAAGAAGTGTTCATGTGATCGATTGTTGACAAAGTTCGGTTTTCGGCTGTTGGGGGAAAAAGAAAGGAGAGGATGGAGCAGGTGCGAACACAAATGGTTCGCACTCATGTAGTTGGCAGCGATGCGAAACAGTTTCCTGTTCCGGCGATCTCGTCGATTCGGCCTAAAAGATCAAGTACAGAAATGGTGGGACCGTGTGCTTAGGCCCTTGTAACTATAATTATAGGTCAATTGAGTTGGTAGGCCAGACCGCCCCATTCAAAAACGGGAAGAAGTTAGAAGTTAAGCCACGAAGTCTTCGACCCTTTTAGTGGTCAAAGTTCCAAAGTGGAAAGTTAGGCCATGATGGTCAAGCCGAAAAGTCGAACGTTTTCAACTCAGGATTGGCCTAAAAGACTAACCACAGAGAAATCGGACTATTTGATTAGGCCTAAGCCTAGATATTTCGGACGAAAGGCTTCTTGAATCCCTGACTCTGAAGGTGAACACTGAAAATCTAGACCATGAACTCTTCAAGCCTTCAATCAGAACCTAGGCCAGCTAGCCGCAAAACCTCGGTCACGCCCGCCACTTTTGAATTCAAATTTCCCCGCCTATTCACTTCGATCAAACGCGGCCACTTCCACGAACCACGTCAGTTGGTGCTGCTGATAAGAAAGTGAGAAAGACGAAGAAGAAGAGAGTTTCGTGTCCTCTCTTTGACTTGTCCTCCCGGAAAAAGAGAGAGAGTGCTCATTCGATTTCATATCTTCTTCTCGTTTTTCTCTCTCTCTCTCTCTCTCTCTCCCACTCGTTATCATCATTTCTACATCGGTTTACACTTTTTCTCTCTCTCTCTCTCTCTCTCTCTCTCTCTCTCTCTCTCTCTCTCTCTCTCTCTCTCTCTCTCTCTCTCGATCACTTTTTACTCTATCGATGTTTCGTCGCCGCCGCCGCCGTTGAACCGAACCACGAACCAATTGACTCCTCCTCCTCCTCCTACCTCCTCTTCATTATCTCTCTCGCAGACCCTTTCTCCTTCTCCTTTTCAATCTCTTCCCCTTTCCCATTTTCATATCACTTTTTGATGATCGATCCTCGAATCGATACTTTTACTTAACTGCGCGTGTGTATCGTCTCTTTCTTCTGTGCCCGGCCGATGATTTTCTCATTGAAATGAACCTTCTTCTTCTTCTTCTTCTTCTTCTTCTTCTTCTTTTTTCCCTTCATCACCGGCATCGCACCATCGGGGCGCCTCCTTCTCGTCTTTCTGATAACGCGCGTGTCTCTCTCTCTCTCTCTCTCTCTCTCTCTCTCTCTCTCTCTCTCTCTCTCTCTCTCTCTCTCTCTCTCTCTCTCTCTCTCTCTCTCTCTCTCTCTCTCTCTCTCTCTCTCTCGTTTTTGCGAGAAGAGTCGGCGGTCGTGACACGCGACTTTTTCTTTTCTTTCATCTGAAACACGCTCACTCAATTTCGAAATGTGCTCTAGTGAAGTAGTTGGCAAGTTTCGATCTACCACCCAGTCTGCAAGTTTTCACTGGTAGATCAAAACTTTTCTCATAGTTTTTCGGTGTTTTGCATGTTTGACGAGAATGTCGTGAATTGAGCGCAACGCTCGAAAAGTGGCAGCATGCGAGGTTACGGTAGGAAAGTTGAGGAGAAGCGGTCAAAATTGAATAGAACTGCATTTCCATTGACCGCGACGCGTAGTCGGAGACGCGTCGCGGTCGATGCCAAACATGGGGACCAAAACGACACAGCGTGGATATCGGGAAAAAAGTGTCAAAGTTGCCATAGATCTCGAGATTCCGGAATTGGTCAAAACCGAATCAAGAAATAAACTTGATCGTTGCACCAGAGGTTTCCATCGACCGCGACGCCTGGGGCAGAGACGCGTCGCGGTCGATGCCAAAGCGTTTTCCATGAGCCGCGACGCTTCGAAGGTAGCGCGTCGCGGTCGATGTCAACATAGCCCGCAACAGAACAGTCAGAAAGTAACGAGGGGGGGGGGATAGAAATTAGACGCAATAAACTCTACCGTAATCCCTCCGTCGTTATCATAATTGTTTGATCTACAAACACCTTATCTTTTCTCTCCGATCATCTCCGTTTCGATCTACGCCTTCTCTTTCTTCTTCTCTCTCTTCATTACATTTTCCGATAACTTTTGGACGAGGAGAGGGGCGAAACTGATCATTTCCGATCTTCAAAAGTGAGAAATTTGAAGGAAATCGGTGTCTGAAACGTGTTCCATCGATCGGAAGACGTTCATTTTTTCGTTTGCAACACGAAAGGAAAACTTGATGTCGACGACGTCTTCAAACTGAAGACGTCGTCGATGATGACGACGATGATGATGATCGAAGACGACGATAATCCGCGAAAAAAGTAACACCTCCTCCTCCTCCTCCTTCTCCTTCCGCCGTCGCAAATTTACAATTCCCTCTCTCAATTTTCTGACGTGACGCCTTCAGAACGTTTTCAGAAGCGGCACGTACGCTCTTCTGACCTCTCCGCTTGGCGCAACGTCTTCTGGACACCGAGCCAATTTGTGCTCCGCGAGCTCCGTGTGACTCACTTTTTTTCGCGGTTTTCCATTTCTGATTTGACACCTTGTGCGTGTTTTGATGATGATGAAGAGAGAGAGAGAAAGAGAGAGAGAGAGAGAGAGAGAGAGAGAGAGAGAGAGAGAGAGAGAGAGAGAGAGAGAGAGAGAGAGAGAGAGAGAGAGAGAGAGAGAGAGAGAGAGAGAGAGAGAGAGAGAGAGAGAGAGAGAGAGAGAGAGAAATCCAATGGAACCACAACAAAACCACATTAATTATATCACCTCCCCATGTGTGTGTGTGTGCATTTCTCCAAAGAAAAAAGCAAAAAAAAAACCGACGGCTAATCCACGGATTCCCTTCTTCTTCCTTTTTTTTCTTCTTCTTCTCTTTCTTGCTTTCCCTTTCTCTTTCTCTTTCTCTTTCTCGCCGCTACCGAATCGCGATGCTTGTATCAAATGCGAACGACACTGAGCCATGTATGAGCCGTGTTTGAGCACCTTTCGCCGGTTTTCGATTCGACTGGTTAGTGGTTACGGTAGCGATGTGTGTTTGACTTTTGTGTGTGTGTGCACACGTTTAAGGCATGTTATTTTGTTTCCGGTATGTCCTTGCATAGTCTTTGTTCTTCTCTCTCTCTCTCTCTCTCTCTCTCTCTCTCTCTCTCTCTCTCTCTCTCTCTCTCTCTCTCTCGTTTTGATCTATTGATACAAGAGGGACTGCATCCCGTTCGCGATCTTTGTAGTGATGGATGGACTGTGTTGGATATCGGAATCCCCTCGTGTAGCGGTAATTGGAACATGTTTTACCCCATCAACCGCGACGCATCTCTTTCCAAGCGTTGCGGTTCATGGAATGAAAGTACTTTGGCATCGACCGCGACGCGTCTGTTGAGAGGCGTCGCGGTCCATGGAATGAGGAGACCTGGTTCAGTTTGATTCCAATCTGAAGGAAAGTAGTTGTTGTACTCGAAGTAATAATCTCGTCAAAATGAAATGTCCGACCCAATGGAACTTTCATGACATTAAGCGTCGCGGTCAAAGGAAACCCATTTGCATCAACCGCGTCGCACCCTCTCTCGAAGCGTCGCGGTCAATGGAATCCTGTCGGTATCGACCGCCACGCGTCTCTCTCTCTCTCCCTAAGCGTCGCGGTTCGCGACAAAGTCGCCTTCGAGCAGCTAGCTCCAGTTGATGTTTGAGAAGAACTTCTTCGTCCCCCCCTCTTCAGAAAAGTTCATCTCCGTCTGACATGCTCTAAAAAGAGAGGGGAAGGGGTCCCAAGGTGCTAGTGCCCCTTCCCTTTTCAAAGAAGCGCGTGTGCCCTTCTCTCTCTCTTCCTCATTCCTTTTTTTCCATCGGATGTGTGTATGTGAGGAGTGTGCCTGTCCAATGTAATGTCAATGTTTATGTATGAGTGTGTGTCGAAAAAGAGCATCCTTCTCATCCTCTCACTCTCTCTAATTATTCGTCTTCTCCTTTTTCTTCTTCATCTTCTCCTCCTTCTTCACTCAAGTTCAACTCACAAAGCACACCGTCTAAGGACCCTTTTTGCACTCTCCAGTAGTTAGTGGTGGGAGAAAGAAGCGCGCGGAGGAGCCTACGTGCGACTGCGAGCACTTTTCCGTTGAAAATCCTCTCATTTCCTGTGTCAATCATCCTTCCCTTCCCTCCCATATATACACTTTTTTGGGGTCCCATGACCTACTGATGTCATGAATTGATCATGGGCTCGCGGAGCCGATATCAGAGCTCCGGCTCCCCAAAAGTCCGAGAGGTAAATAAATCAACAACATATCCGTTGGAAGAAGGGTTTCGACGTCGTCGAAAACGGCACGTAGGCCCACGAATTCTGAAATTTTGGTATACGGCTTCTTCTCTGTGCACCACTTCCGTGTTGTTTTTCTCCCCCCTCTCTCATATCCACGTCACTGAAAGTGTGAGAGAGAGAGGATCTCGCCAGAGCCGGAAAAAGCTAATTATCCCGAGAGAGAGAGAGAGCCCTCTCAAGTTTTCGCCTTTTGCAATAGGGCGCACTTTCCGGTTATAGATATGTAGATCTGTGGTTTTTTGTTACAGTTTTTGGAAGTGATTATTAGCGTTGATAGTGCACGATTCTTGTGAATGACCCTGTATGTCCGGTGTGGTTGAAAATAGACGAGATTGTACATAACGTTGAAAGAACTTGTGGGGCGGGTAGAAGCGGCTACAAAGTAGAAAATAGCGAGCACAATGTGATTGGCAATATTACTTCCCTCTTCCCCGTTTCGGGGCGTATCTTGACAGCGACCGCGACGCAACCTTCTCCACGCGTCGCGGTTCATGGAGACTCTGACCGCGACGCCCCTACGGACAAGCGTTGCGGCTCATGGAATCTCTTGCCAGCGACCGCGACGCAGCCTTTTCACGCGTCGCGGTCCATGGAGACGTTCTGGCTCTGACCGCGACGCATCTCTGTCTTACCGTCGCGGTCCATGGAATCTCTCGCCAGCGACCGCGACGCGTTCCCGCCTAAACACTGTTGGAAACAACCGCGACGCATCGTTTACTTTGCGTCGCGGTCATTGGAAACCTTTCATCCTCTCATTGTCAGATTCCTCCGGTTCCGCTTGCAAGTTAACACAAAATTTGAGGTTCCAAAGTGGCCGAGGTTTCGACCGAGCGTTTTCTAGTCCCGTGTCTGATCTTTCGATCTTTGCGTGTGTCCCCTTTTTCTCCTCCATTTGAAACCCCACTCTCTCTGTCTTTTCCAAGTCCATCTGTCATGTTTCCAATCGTTTTTTTTTCTCTCTCTCTCTCTCAGGGGGCCATTGCAACGGCTCAGAAGAACACGCGTTCTCCCTTCTCTCTCTGTTTCAAATCTTCGCCCCCCCCCCTCTTTTTGCTCCGCTTCGCTTGCTCTTTTTTGAGCCCTCTAGGGGGAGGGCTCGCGAAGCCCTCCGGCTCGCTTCACAAAAAACGGGGAAATGGGCGAGAAGAGAGCGAGAAAGAGTACTTTTCGCTCGTGGAACTCGGAACTTGCTCGAAAGAGCCCTCACGGAGCTCCGCGCCGGCTCTTTTTCGCCGTTTTGTGTCATGTCGAATCAGAAATCGAGTTTCGGAGCGAGAAAACGAGGTGGTGACTTTCGAAATGTGCGTCCCCCTAAAAAACAGGTGCTTTGTTTTTTGTTTTCGAAAAGACACACTCTCTTCCACAAAATGCACTTTTGTTTATCGCCCGCACTCTTCTTCTTCTTCTTCTTCTTCACTTTTTTCTTTTTTCGACCCCCTTTAA